>JAZHYW010003601.1:0-53162 GCA_037355805.1 Ixodes ricinus | reverse complement strand
TAGTTTGTTGCCTCTCGCGTCACGCAGGAGCTCAACTTCAGACGTCCTTTAAAGGGCGCACTGGACTGGTTCAAGCATGAGCCAGGTGGGAAGGCGGTGTAATGCAGTGGTCACGCTACGAATACATGATACAAGAGACAAGTCTGCGGACACTGTCTAAGACGTTTCTTGTATCACATTGGTCATATACTGTCAGCAGACGTGTTCGAAGCATGTAGGAAGCGCTTCGAACATGTTCCAGGCCTGTCCGCAGATGACATCATGTCTGCAGCGTTTATGGTGTACGAGCCTGCGGTTTAAAGGGGCCATGAAACGATTTTTCAACTTTTTCCTTCTTAGCTTTCCTCCTCAACTCACAAATCGCGCAGCGTACCAGACAGTTCAAGAAGAGGGAAAGGAGGAATTCCCCTCTTGCTTGGACCCTCGTTTGTGTACCCGGACATTACCATTCTTCCCATAGAAGATTAGCCCGTCGCTCAAAATTCGGACAAAAGTTGCTTTCCCCACCCCGTTCACCTCTAAGCGGACAGTGCTGTGGAAGCTACGTGCTCGTTGGGCCAGCCACAACTTTGCCACGTGATCACGCTCCCTCGCGCATACTCACGTGCAGAGAATGGGGTCAGGGGATGAAAGGGAGGCGGCTGATTGGTCTGGCAAGCACGTAGCTCCCACCGCACTGTCAGCTTAGGGGTGAAGGGAATATAGTGAGGTCGGGTGTCGTGTGACGTGCGTTGGGGCAGGGTGACGTGCTTTGGGTACCGCGGATGTATCACAGTGAACAGGCAGATCGCTTTCGAAGGGAATGAGGTACGAAATAAACCGCTATGTTTTCATATTTTCGTACCGAAAATCAGGGTTCTGACTTTCTACCTTCTTTCTTGCGGCCCGCTAAACAATGTGCTATTAGTAAAACCCCAATCTAAACTTATTTATTCCAGTCAAAATTCGTTTCATGGCCCCTTTAAAACACTTAACCAAAGCACTGCCCATTTGTAAGGAAATTTTGTCAACTTCTTTTTAAATGCTTTAAAGCTCCACTCTAAAAAATTTAGGAGTCCCGCGTTAATTCACAGTACAATCACAGCCATAGCTGCGACAAGTCAAGGCGACGGCGTTTGGCATCGGTGTCGCGTTCACGCGCCGTGGGGTGCGTGAACAAAAGCGTTCGTAACAAAATAAACGTCTAACCATTTTGTTCCGAACGCTTTTTGTTTTTTCGGACCGCGTGAAAGAGCGTCTTCCGGCGCGAGTTTTTGCATAGCCTCCTCTCTACTGACAAGGCCTGGCAGATCGCCACGAGACACGGCCGCCGAAAGTGAGAAGGTAGAGCGGCAGCCAACGGATGAGAGCAGAGCCATGTGACTGGCGCCCCGCTGCGGCGAAACGCCGAAACACACTTCTCCCGAGCGAACAAATGTGTTTCGGGTCCTCGCCGGTGCAAAAGTTGTGCGCTGAATACCAGGTTCCCCGAGAAATGCTCTCTGCTACCAGATCCTCGCGCTCCGAACCTGCGACCGGGCACTCTATGGATCCGTCGTCGAACTGCCAGGCTTTGTGAGTATAGAGGAGGCTGTGGTTTTTGGCATTGACATTGCCACAACGGCACTTTGTTATCGGCTATTTTCTTTCTTTTTTTTCTAAAGAGCGCGTGCAGTGGGCATTGGGCACAACCAAAACGCTAAGTACGCGTATATAGCGGGTTGTTAACGCTCTGTGGTAACGCCTTCGCTTTACAAGCAGCGGACCCAGGTTTGATTCCCGCGGGCAGCGGCGATATTTTTCAAGGACTTGGCGAGGGTCAGCGGTTTCTTTCCAAAGCCATCGGGTGACTCCCGTTTTAGTATACTTTGTCTCATCCTACGATGGACTAAATGTTAAAGCCACAGGCCGCTAGGTCCAATCACGTTACACGTTAAACTATGGCATGCTTACCATTCATTAAGGGTGGACGAATAATGCTCCGAATCAAAAAGTGCTGCATTATTTCTGTAGCTTCGACACTGCAAAGAGCCTGTTTGTTGTGGCTTTCTTTGCGATGTAAAATTGGTGAGTCACTCAGTGCTATTCAATTCGAACCACTCTCCGCCCTTCCCCATTGGACGCGGGCACCGACACGTGCATGGAAGCTAAATACCAGGCAATTTCTAAGTGGCTCGTGAGTGGATCTGGTGGTCCGTAGCTTTTGCCTTTAGTCCATCGAAGGGTGAGACGAAGTATAGAATCACGCGGCCCCACCATGAAATTCACCAGATTCCATAGATGGATTCCGACCACTACCAGACAGAAATCACTGGATTCCGGAGCAGCCACTGGGTTCCGGCGCCTTTATTATGCGTGATTGATTTAGTCGGTGAAAGAAAACCCTACAAAGACGATTATCGCAGTGACATTGCACATTTGGCCCTGCCTGGTTGGCTGCATCGAATCGTAGCGTCGGTTGTGGTCAAACTTAAAGACCGACGACCAGTTCGCGCTTTCCGCTTTTCCCTCGCTTCCTCCTCTTTCCCCATCTACCCTGTCCACCGTTGCCTGTTTCCTCCTCCCCATGGTGAGGAGGATCTTCTGCCTCGCAGAATCTCAAGCCTGGTCGTCGGCCTTTAGGTTGAAACGAACAGTCCGGCAGGCGACCGTCGGCGCGCGCAGCTGGTTTCTGACGAGGCGTACCTGTCCACGTGGCCTCACGACATTAGGGGTTGAATGAGGTACAAAGGCATAGCAGAGCGGGCGTATGACGTCGCAACTTCAGACAAAAAAAATCATAAACGCGATAAACCGCCTCCCCTCGCGACAAACTTCAGTTGCCCCGAGGGTCTCCTAAAAATCCGACAGTACTAAGAATTCAAGGCCTGACACGCACCAACTAAAAAAGCAGAACCCGTGGAAATCTCCTCATTAATTAAAACGTGCTCGTGACACGATCTTCCCCCGAATAAATTTAAACTTGTCTCACGGCTGCCCGCAGCCGCGGCTGCTCACGGCTGCCCACACGGCTGCCCACTACCAAGCATAGAAAAATCATCACGCACGCATAATAGACACATGACACATTCTGTGTTTCTCGGATTTATCAAAATAATCAAGGCAAGTTTAATATTTTATTTAATAACTGTCCCTTGCCAGCTTGAGAGCGAGAAATCACAAGGACGGTTATTTTCATGGTATTTTTTCTTCGGCCTTTTCTTTTGAGTTTTGAATCGCGTCTAGATTTTCTATAGCTGATCCTCGGTCACCAGTTAGAGTAACTCGGAAAGTAACGAGAGAAAGAAGCACCGTATTTTTAACGAGTTTTCTTATACTTGCTTACCAGCAACACGCTTAATTACTTTTGGAGTGAAATACGATTCAGGTACTCCTTTCATAGTGATCGTGCTCCTGCCTGATGTGAGTATACCTTCAGATGAACGAAGCAGCGTACTGGTCGTGGCGGCTCGGCGGCTGCCCGCACCTCAGCCCCGGCGCGAGATCTCTCGTGACCTTCTGCCCGTGACGTGTGGAGAGCATGGCATAAACGGGTCATTACTCCCGCAAGACCGATGAGCAGCCCCGCGGGCCACATCGAGTGGACGGCACCAAGTGGCCGGGCGCCAGATACTCCAGTCGCCATTCCCCACAAATGGTCGAGTAGGCGCGTTAACCTCTCATTTGCTCGCGCTTCATTCGTTTCGGGTTAAATCCGCGAGAAACGTGAGAAAAAAATGATTTCATTAGTTTTCTTTCGAGCATCGCAGGACGGACCGCGTTAGCTCAATGACATCAAAACAAAGATTTCAGATTCATTCTACAGGGTGTTCAAATCGCGGCGAGGCACTTTAAATCGGCCGTAAAAATCGGTTTCTTAACCTATCGCGCTACGATTTTGTGCAGAGTTGCTCCCAGGTGGTGCAGTTTTTTCTTTAAAATTTACAAAGAGCGAACTTACCTGAGGAAAATTTTAAAAAGAAAAAAAATGCGGAACTCCTATGAAAACGCAGCGTAGCCACCGGTCTTCAAATAATAGGGCGCTTTACTGTTTCACGACCGGTGGCTTCGCTGCGTTTCTCTTTTTTTTTTCTTTTTCCTCGGGTAAGTTTGCTCTTTGCAAATTTTAGAGAAAACATGCACCACCTGTGGGCAACGCTGCACAAAATCGTAGCGCGATAGGTTAAGAAACCGATTTTTCGCGGTCAATTTAAAGAGCACGGCCGCAATTTGATACACCCTGTAGAATTAGCTATCGGCACTGGGGTGAGTTAGAAGCCGTAAATAAGCTCAGCTCAAAGTACTGGCACTCGATTCCCTGATCGTCTTGTGAGCGCCGCCATTTTGTCTCTTGGTGCAGAGCGGGAGCAAAAATGGCCTTTGTTACGATTCTAAAATAAGACGACCTGAGCTTCAGATACGGTGTCAGGAAGACCAGGTTGTAGTTCACCATCTTTGCATCTCTGAAAGATGGGAAAGCGTTTGCTCCGGTTTCAGATAAAGCCTCAGATAACTGGAAACTATGATTTTAAACACCGAGATGGCGCAAGTGTCATTACTGTGAAGCGTCGCTTTTTTAGTGCTTCTAGGCTAAATTACGAGTTTACGGGATGACTGTTGATCCTGGACATTTATTGTTCATGTTGTCGAGCCAAAGCTGCTGCGGAGCACTTGTGCCTGCGAGACGGACGTCGGAGCATCAAAACCGGTGGGCACCAGTAAGCAGAGCGCTGTCGGCGATTCCCCCGCAATGCAAAGTGAATGGAAGCTGCCGTGGCGTCCAACGAAGACAAAGGAAAAGATTCAATGCTCAGGCAAGAGCCTGCAGCCTTGAGATGTGATCTACGCCCACACGGGCTGACTAACTTGCCCCTGTCTAAATATATGTGCAATTATTACGCGCACAACTTCCAGGCATATCACTGGCGGAATCAAGTGCTATATTCCATCCTTCTCTTACGGAAACAGTTCTACAGCTAAACTTGATTGTCATAGTAGAGTGATTAATCTCAAACCACTCGATGAGTCACGAAGGCGATGGTGGAGAATTCCCTTCCTTTCGATGCATCAGTATTAAAAAACATTATTTCACCAATAAAAACCGTAGCTTTCTGATCCTCCTCGTGCCTATGCACACGTCAATGACAGAGAGATTGAACATGCATGCAGCGTCCATTTTAGAATAAACAACTGATCGGAATGGCAACAACCTATGTCGAAAAACCTTTCCGAATAGTGACTGCAGACTGAGCAAGCGATGACATAATAGTAATGGTGATCCCCATTAACTCAGGAGCGGAGCTGTATCACAGGGTGTTCTACCTATCTTTTTTCCTGACTAAATGAGGAGTTTTAGCAGATAGAGTTCTCGTAAACGAGTTTAGAATCGGGAAATCGTCATGCGACTTCCAAGCGGGTTTCGAAGCACTCCGCGATGCGACAGTGCGCGAAAAAAAAAAGTATATATATTGGATTTTTATGGCGAGACCTATTGTATACAGCGCTGCAACCATGATGGATGCACGCTCCGTTTCGTTTCATTGAATACGGTCTTCGGCGACGTGAGCATTACCGCGCTCGAACATGTATCACAACGTCTCGTCGTAGCTTCGTTCCTACTCGTGAACTTCCACTTTCTTTATATACTAACGCTTTATTTTTGGGCACTCCTCGAGGGACATCCGACATTTCTCCTCTACCCTCATAGCCGGCAAATAAAACAAAATGACGAATCGTGACGCTGGAACAACGGCATGCCATCTCATATACAAGAAACATGGGACCCAAAGCCCACTCCAAAAAAAAAAGGCACAGGCAAACGCACAGTCCCTACGCACCTATGGAGACACATGTACACGTATGAAGTAAAAAAAGGCGAAGGACTTTACTGCGTCCTGGGCTCTTCGTCCGGAAAATCCGGGCATGAGCGAAAGCGAGCCAGCGGCCGAGACAGAAGGTGTATCTCCCGTTCTTGATCGTGACAGACGGACCGAGAAGCTTCGTTCGCGTCGCTGGACGAAGCGTGCCGAGCATCAATCCAGCATGACTTCAAGAAGAAAACAAATACCAGTGAGTTATCGGAGACCAAATGTCTGTAGGATATATACGAGCTAACGCGTAAGGAAACAAAGAAAACGCTGTATTTCTTTTTTAATGCGGTGTGGTGCTCTTTACACTATAGACGTTTAATACTGCTGCAAGAGATTACGTCAAGATGCGAAAGCACGTTATCACGGCAGCCAAGCAGGACAATTAACGCTTGGTTATTATTGTAGTTCGCAGTCGTACTTAACGAACGCCCCCGCAACGGCACTCTAAAGGAAGGCCCCCGCAGAACACGAGACAACCAATTACGGTAAACAACACCAGGATGAAGTTTTGCTTGCTCATTGTACAGTGCTTATGAGTATAACGTTTCACCTGCTCATTGTACAATGATCATGAGTATGACGTTTCACTTGCTCAATGTGCAATGCTCATGAGTATAACGTTTCACTCTCATTGTACAATTCACATGATCATGACGCTTTACATCTTCATTGTACAATGCTCATGAGTATAACGTTTCACTTGCTCATTGTACAATGCTCATGAGTATGACGTTTCACTTGCTAATTGTACAATGCTCATGAGTATGACGTTTCACTTGCTCATTGTACAATGCTCATGAGTATGACGTTTCCCGTGCTCATCGTATAATGCTCATGAGTAGGACGTTTCACTTTCTTATTGTATAATGCTCATGGGTATAACGTTTCTCTTGCTCATTGTACAGCGCCCATAAGTATAACGTTTCACTTGCTAATTGTACAATGCTCATGAGTATGACGTTTCATTTGCTCATTGTACAATGCCCATGAGTATGACGTTTCACTTGCTCATTGTGCAATGTTCATGAGTATAACGTTTTACTTGCTCATTGTATAATTCTCCTGAGTAAAACGTTTCACTTGCTCATTTTACAATGATCATGTGTATAACGTTTCATCTGCTCATCGTACAATGCTCATGAGTATGACGTTTCACATTCTCATTGTATAATGCTCATGAGTAAAACATTTTCCTTGCTCATTGTACAATGCTCCTGGGTATGACATTTCACTTGCCCATTGTACAATGCTCATGAGTATAACGTTTCACTTGCTTATTGTACAATGCTTATGAGTATGACGTTTCACTTGCTCATTGAACAATTCTCATTAGTATAACGTTTCACTTGTGTCTTTCTACAATGCTCATGAGTATGACGTTTCACTTGCTCATTGTACAATGCTCATGAGTATGACGTCTCACTTGCTTATTGTACAGTGCTCATGAGTGTAACATTTGACTTGCTCATTGTGCAATGTTTATGAGTATGACGTTTCACTTGCTTATATTACAACGCTCATAAGTATGAAGTTTCACTTGCTTATTGTACAATGCTCATGAGTATGACGTTACACTTGCTCATTGTACAGTGCTCATGAGTGTAACGTTTCACTTGCTGATTGCACGCTGCCCATGAATATGACGTTTCACTTGATCATAATACAATGCGCATGAGTATAACGCTCCCTTTGCTCATTTTACAGTGCTCATGAGTATGACGTTTCACTTGCTCATTGTACAATTTTCATGAGTATGGCGAAGAGTGGTACACCAACACCACGGAGCTACGGACACAGGAGTAACAAATAAATGTCGGTTGTCTCTCTCTCTCTCTCTCTGACTCTCTCTCATGATTATTACACTTCACTTGCTCGTGGTCCCTGGGCCCTTTGCATCTTCTGGTTTAATCTGATTCTGACCTTCGTCATTCGCTGATATCCTTTTATTTTGCGCCGTGATTGGCTTTCGGCGTGTTTTGCTGGAAAGTGAACTCACATACTTTTTTTTAGCGTGTAGTCAAACGTTCCCAAGCGCCACATTGCGAATGGGTCATTATTTTTATTTTCGTAATTGCGTAGTCACTAGAAAAAAGGAGGCTAGGACTTCCCATTGGTTGTTCATGAATGATCGGTGCTCCGAGTGCATTGCCGGAGAGTATACGTTCGGGAACCTCCAAGAGTGCTGACAACGAGACAAGAAACGTTGCCTTCAAAATTCAGGACGGATGTCATACGAGCACCGCAAAACAGAATCTCCGACGGAATACCCCGCCAATGCTCCATCACAAAAGACGTCTTGCGCAAAGAGAAATATGTGAACGTTGTTCGAACGGTTTCTCAGCGTCGATGGAAGGAAAACATCGTTTCCCTGACGAATTCAATTTTGCCAAGAGGCTTCTGGAATTCATCACCACGCTTGTATTTTGTTCGAATTTGCTTCCACGTCCATCTTTGTCAACAACCTCCATTAAAATAAGCCCTGGTAGTAAGATACGGCAGGCTAATAACCAAACCCCCACCCCCTCCCCCGAATCCCCATCTCCGACAGTTATATTTGCTTTCGCTATGAAAATGTCGTTGTAATACAGATTATGTTGAAGTGGGACAGTAAGAAAATTTATGTCAATGCTGCATTTTGTTTTCTCTTTGTGCTGTTGTTTTTGTTTTTCTACATGCTCGTGTGTCATCATCGCGTTCTTTCTCTCAGTTTTGCTTTTAACGAAATTGTCGTTCGGTGATGGCAGCGACTTGATTGAACCATTTTCTTGTCCTGGAAAAACAATCGCTTCTCCGTTCTATTCATGCAAAACATATGAATATATCAAAGAGACACTATGAGAAGAAGTAAGAAATCTTAAAGCACTGATACACCCTCAGAACTCCCTGAGTGTATATTACGCCTGGAAAACAAATAAAGATTGGTAACGTGCTTCAATGGTAAAGCAGTTTTAGCGAAAAAGAACAAGGCTATACCGCAGTATCCGCGCCCAATCATCGAGCCGCATTGGGGCTCGTATTGAAAAATAGCTTTGGGGGCAGTGGGAGGGGGGGGTGCCGCCGTTTTTCTTGATAAATAAAAATTGCGAAAGAGCGACAAAGTTCTCCGGATGAAAGAAGATAAGCATCCAATTAATCAAAAGGAGCAAACGGAAGAGTATGATAAAGCATGGATTAGAGAGAAACAAAATCTATCATTGAGGCCGGGGGACTCAAGAAAGTAAAGCGTTCTGAGTCATCCAGCGATGATGAATGGAGCCAGTCGAAAAGGCGATGTTTCCTCCTGAAGGATATCCATTTCACTTCGTGTATCGGGACTGAAAGTGCCACTGCATGGAACCGCCAGACGCGCCGCGTAGGGTTCAGAAAGCTTTCCAAAGTCAGAAATAACAAAATCAACAAATTGGTCGTTTTGAATGTTTACACATCTACAAGGAGTTCCTGAGAATCGTGTCTTTCGACCCGGGTAAATCAATTATGCACCACAAAAAGCTCAAACTCCGTGTGAATATGACGCTAGAGGTTGGGGTAGAACGCGAAAGATTGAAAACACGACCGGGACAAAAAAAAGAGAGAAAAACGAAATTTCTCTATGAGCCGACGTCCACCTAAGCCTATAATATTGTCAAAAAAGAACAAGACTGTGGGCGATTATAACGTCTATTTCAGTTAAAAAGAACTTGTCAGCAAGAACGAGGAGAATGTTTTCTTCCTTACTGACAAGTTGTTTTTCGCTGAAAAAGATGCTAAAGGCGCCCAAAGTGTTATTTCTTGTTTTGACGATATTAGGCTTACGTGGACGTCGGCTCATAGAAAAATATCGTTTTCCTCGATTATATTTTGACCCACGCAACGTGATGTTCTAAAAATTGTGCGTCCTATCCCAACTGCTAGCGTCACATTCTCAGAAAGATTGAGCGTTCTGCGATGAATAGTTTATTTACCCGCGCCGAAAAACACGGTTCTCTTTTGTCGGGGACTCACTGTATACGTTGCAGCTCTGTCCTCCAGGTACGACAACACCGGTTAATCGCTGTAAAGGAACGATTTAGTCTGTAAGACTAGAAATCTTGGCCGACTTGTTGGAATCAGCGTCTTAGCTCAGTTTGCGTGAAAGAAATCCTGCTAAGCCTGGGGAGCGCAAGCGCCTAAGATTTGGCTTCACGTGCCACTTCGCTCGTGTAAGCTTCGGCGGTAATTTTTTTTTAGGAGTTTTATTTCAGACGTTGATTTCAGAAAGCCCGCCCTGGAGTTTTCACGCGCGTCGCGTACAGTCAAGGGCAGCTCGAGAACGGCAGGACGCGTGTCTTTCGAACGGCCGTCTTCCATCATGCGATCTATGCCTTCCGCCGTGTTCCGATAGCGCGAGCGCGCTCGATGTGCACGAGGCACCGGGATGTTGTTGATGGCAGGATGTTCGCGCTGGAGGCGGACAACTGAAGCTCCTCCCTGCAGTTCTCACTCCGTAAGTTATATAGACGCTTTAAACACGCGCCAGATTGAGCCGCCATTGCCGACCCCTTCTCTTGTCTTACCGAGATGTCGAGTCACTGAAGCGGGCGTTGACGAGGCTCCACAAAGGCTTATGCTGGGAAGAAGGACACAGTAGCTCCTAAAGTGGTCAATAACCTGTTCTGCTGTGGCAATGATGAAGTGAAGTAGACGGAATAAGAGGAAACACAAACTGAAGGTCGCTTATGGCGGCGCCCATGCACAGCTCCCTGAAAGCGTCTATAAGACGCTTTCCGTTTCCCTTCGTTCTGAGTCAGGTGGGTTCCCTATTTTGTATACGGGACTAACAAATAATTAGCATTTCAACTTGGAATTTTCGAGAAAGAATACGGAAGGCAAAACAAGATTCTGTGACAATCACGCATTTTTTATGAAAACATTCCAGTGGCGTGGAGAGATCAAAACACCTTTACCACAACATGGCTGCGCCCTTGTGGTAAAGGTATATAGTATGAACATTAAATTATAAAAAAAGATGCATAGAAGAGTAAGACGAATACGTTAACCTCAACAGTTTCTTCTTGGTTTGATACTTAATTGAAGGACCTCAAGGTCTAAAGTAAGACTCTTTTTTACACGCTCCTCCTTCACATACAAAAACGGGCTGGGGCGGGAATTAAGACCAAAAATGAACCTTGAATTTTGCAGCCCGCGCTTGCCCTCCTGTTCGTTCGAGCGACGATGCTCCAAAACAATAGGCCGCTCATTTCATTCTCCCCTCCTTTCCCCGGGAAGAAAGAAAAAACGAGGCCTTTCCTATGCTTGAAAGCTGAGCGTCCTGACCCTTTGACTCACGGTCCTTTCTCGTCCAACCTGACCCTGGGTCACACTGCCCGTTATGCAGTTCGCAAGAGTTAGGACTCGGAAACATTTTATAATCCTTAGTTGCAGGATTGCTGGCTGGCACCAGCAGAGCGGGTACGTCTCCCACACCGTATACCCCCGCGTGTGTTCCACTACAGCACCCTCGAATCCCCGAGCCTAATTGTTACATCTCGTACCGGACGCCTTCTTTTTGTTTTAGGTTCGTCGAGCATGACGAACAAGAAGGGGCATGGCTTTAACGACATAACAGCGCTCCCTTATGCGAGCACCCCCCCCCCCCCCACACACACACACGCACACACGAAAAAAAAAGGAATAAAAAGTGCCGCTGGGGACGTAACAAACGACGCTGAGTTAATTACCGCCGCTTGTTACTGGTTCGCGTCGAGCACAAATAACCGTCGCTCGCTCTCCCGTGCGGGAGTACGCGGTCCGCTCGGAGGACGACGTCCATTCTGGCCTCGCTGACAAACGACATTGGCGAGACAAAAGCCAGGAGGGCACACCGCGCTCGGGGACGCTACCGCCACCGCGCTATCTCGCTGCAGCCGCCCCCTCCCCTACCCGCGGCTTCCCTCGGCAGTGCGCTGGGCACTGCCACGCCGCCGGCCTTGGATCAGATATACTGTTCCGGTTCTTTCTGTTTTCTTTTCCTACGGCTCTTGCAACATGCCACTGTACCGGACGCGACCGGTACTGCGGCATCTCTCGGATGTCCGCCTGCGCGGTGGTATTTCAGTTTGTGCTCTCGCCGATTCAGGACATTCGGATGGTCTCCTCTTCAGAGCGGCGTGTGTGTCGCAAAGGGCGCCCTCGAGGGTTTCAGGGAACGCTAGCCGAAAAAAGAAAGTGAGAGAAAGAGAGAGAGAGAGAGGGAGAGAGAGGCAGAGTGAAGTTGAAAGTTGTCTCTGGGATGTAACCGTGAGGTATCGGCCATTCGATGGCGCATTAGGGGACGACAGAGGAGAAAAACATGGAAAGCCCAAAAGCTGCGTCGCGAGATGCATTTGAAAAGCTGAGCGTTCTTCTTTTTTAGACCAGTTCAGCCAATAGGGAGTTATAGTAGATCGTTCCGATCACTCTGATAAGGATATTCGATGCTCTGCCGACGCCTGTGCGCATGCATCATACCGTTATCGGGTATCGTTACCGGAGGTATCGGAACGATCAACCAAAACTCCCTAATGAAAGATGCAACCACCTCCTGTAGAAGAAAAAAAAGGGTTGGACGGGTTTTTGACACCGAGGGGGCATGGCCAATGGCAATGAGCCACGATGCTGTTGAAAAGGTAGAACGGCAGACAACGGATGAGAGGAGAGCCACGTGACGGGCGCCCCGCTGCGGCGAGACGCCGAACACACACTTCTCCCGAGCGATGGAATGTCCGCTCGTGCTCCTCGCGTTCCTCGCGCTACCGCTTCTTTTCTCGTCGGGTTTGAAAACCATGTTTCGGATCCTCGCCGCTGCAAAAGCTGTGCTCTGACGTTCAGGTTCCCCGAGAAATGATCTGTGCTACCAGATTCTCGCGCTACAAATCTGCGACCGGGCACTCTATCGCTCCGTCGTCAAACTGCCAGGCTTTGTGAGTATAGAGGAGGCTATGGTATACTAATAATAGTGTTTATTTCCACCATAGGATGATGGTGGCGATCAGGAAAAAAAGCTGTGAGGTACAGCTTGACGGGTTCCTGACCACCTACAGCAGCAGCGACAGAGTGGGGAAATAATACAGCAATCAAAAGAAAAACCCAGATGTACAGAAAATGATCGCTATCACAACATTTTAAGCATAATACCTTAGATTATCACAATGTTGACATATAGGGCATGACGGGCAAAAAAACACATAAAAACCAGCTCATAGTATTAAGAACAAAGCACGGAGTAAAGAGAGCAACTACACTGATCATCAGTGAAAAAATGGTGACCTCACTTCACTCAACGATAACTTGTCCCAATCAATACCTTTAGCTAAAAACAGATTAAATAATTTAGGAACAGCGTATTTCAGCGTTTGTGTGCCATAGTTTGTTCTCGGAGGGACCATCTCCCAACATTCAGCTGCGCGGGTAGGGTAACTATGAATGTGTTTCGAGATTTGTAAAAGATATATAAAAAAAAGTTCGTATTTCTAACTTGCTCCACTTTTAGGCTAGTGGCAAGCCTGTAATCATATAATGTGTGGACATTTAGGATGATGTATGGGCAGCGTGACAGCGGCTTAAGGAATTCTCGAGAAGGTCAGCTTTTCCACTTGAGGTCACCGGCGAGGATGGAAGCCAATTTTTTCCTTCATCGACGGGTGAAGTCGGGATGCAAGCAGCCCTCCCTAGGTCTCACTACGTTCCTAGATGCAGGCCGCAGATGTTCTTCCTCTGAGGTGCCTATGTATGTCGGGTTGGCCTCCTCCTCTTTGAACTTGCTCGCTGAGCCGTTAAACTGCGCGCGCCTTCTGCCGGCATGCGAGCTGAGGTAACCACATAAAGGTTAAATTGCGCGACCCCCCCCCCCTCTTCCGCCCCAAGACGTCATCGCTAGTGGATGTACACACAGCGTCGCCTAGGTAACGTTAGCATCGCCGCCAGGGCGTCTTGCAGCATCTCACAACGAATGCGACGGAAATTAGCAGCCGGCGACGCCAAGATGGACGCGTCTGCCGCCTGGCTCTCGTCGAGCTTCGGCGCGTTTGCCGCTTGGGATCCACTAACGATGACGTCATGCGCAGGCCTTGTCCTTGAGTTTGTGTTGACTGAGTCGGCACACAAGTCACTCGCCGCCCGGGTCCGCTTCTCGGCGTGGCGTCCGAACACATTGCTGAGACCACCGGCTGAATAATTATCGCCCATTCTTATGGCGTTGCTGCGAGAACGCCGACAGTAATAAAAAAGTAACAAAAAATACTTATGTCGTTTTATTTTTCGTGGAAAACCTAATTCGTTACTCATCTTCCGAGCTCGGGCGTAATTGCTGTTCATGTACGTGTTCTAAACTGTATCTGTGTGCGTAAAAGTGTGTTTTATCTCCCTCTTCATGGACGTAACAATCGGTTAAGAGGCCTAGAGTGCTCTACGCATGGTGCCAGTAGCTAAAAGAACGATGCAAGCTTAGCGCGAGGCCACATCGCTTGTTTGCCTGTAAGTAAGTAATGTAATGCAACACACGTGCGCCTGTGTGTGTATGTGTGTTTGTGTGTGTGCATGCTCGTGCGCGCGCGTGCGTGTGTATATGCATGCGTGTGTATTACTCTAAAGATGCAAAATACCTTCGTGTAAACCCAAGACGGAGGAATACTAAAAGCCGACAGAACAACGAAGTCTCAAACGCAGCTTTCAAGTATATTCAACAAAAATCGCTTTATATACATGTCCACACCAGGGCTGAGCAGTATCGCGATACATTTGTATCGCGATACTATCTCAGAGATACTTTTGAGTATCTGTATCTCTGTATCGAAATACATTTCAAAAATGTATTTGTATCTCAGTAGTGGAATACACTTGCTATGTATCGGTTGTAACGCGATACTCGGCCAGGCAAAAGGTATCTCGTTGCATTCAGGGGAGGGGGGGGGGGGCGCAGCGTCTTAAAGACGTTACCAAAAGATCGATGAGATGAAAAGGGCCCAAACAAAAAAAAACTATTTTTTCGGAGAATGTCAACCTCGCCTTTGCTGTCCGCTTTATGTTACAGCGGACAGCGGTCTATTGTCCTGACGGCAATCGTCAGGTTTCCTTCATAGAGAGGATGCTATGAGATGTCTAGGATTCACTCCTTTTGTGAAACGATCGTCCTCCTTTGTCCTCTATGGGGTTCACTGGGGAAAATAATGGTTTCTTATCCGTATCAGGAAAAGCAACTATGGAGGAAGAGGAGTTCGAGACGAAGAGGAAGAGGAGGTATCGCCTCATCATTTTCAAAATGGAAAATGATGAGGCGATACTCGCCACCTGTTCGCACCCCTTATTCAAACTGCGATGGACATCCAGCGAAATGGCAAACACTTTCGACTTTGAGAACTTGCTCGTACGCGCCGCCGAGAGTCATGGACCAGACCCAAAGGACCCAACCGACGAGGCGTCTTCATCAACGATGAATCACGGGTTCTACGACTTTGAAGATGGCAACTCTTCGGTTTCGGCACGGTCTGAACAGACTCGCGTGAGAGGCGAGGTCTTCCGCTATCCTAATGATCCGAGAAAAGATGTCTCCATGCTCCAGGAATTCCCAGCCATGAAGGCGGTATTTATTCGTTTTAATACGAACTTATGCTCCTCTGCAGCGGTGGAGAGACTTCTCTCGTTCGCGAGTCTTGTACTAAAACCGAACCGTCGCTGTCTTGACGACGAACTGTTTGAAAAGCTTCTCCTACTCAAGTGCAATTCATTTCATTTTTCCCTGTTTGCGAGAGCCTTTCACGAATAAAGAGAGATGTTTCTTTCGCTTGAAAATTCAGGTTTGTTCGTTTCTTGCGCCACATTTGGGACTCGCGTTTTATGGGTCATTGCGTAGCTTATAGTGCATTCTTAAATATTTTTACGGAACATGACGTCATTCGAGGAATAAAAGTATTTCAGATCTGTATTTCAGTATCTGTATTTCATTATCTGTATTCTCGGATACATTTTTCCTTTTTTTGCAGAGTATCTCCGAAATATCCCCGATACAGCAAAAAGAAATGTATCTCAGTATTTTTATTCCAGAATACTTTGTTAATATATCTCAGTATTTCTATCCCGGAATACTTTTTCGAGTATCTCTGCCCAGTCCTGGTCCACACCTCCTTGACAGATTCAGAACACCTGCTCGCCCAAACCACACTGTGTACCGTAACCTCCAACCGATACGGAGAGACCGCACAAGAAAGCCAAAACACAAAAGAAAGAGCACGAAGAAAAGACACAAACGAATGAACCCAAACCAAAGAAATCTCCCAACATTTGGCAAGGTCAAACATTGTAATCGGCAAGTTACCATTAGCAGATAGGCACAAACTCAAAAACTATTTCGGTCCCGTAAAGCGACAAAAAAGGTTCACTGATGCAATTTCCAGAAATTATAATACGCGTTTTTTCCTTAGCGCTCTCCTACTGCTTTCTTTCTATGCATGTAAGACCTCAGTGCTCTCCAACTCTGGTTCACAGTTGTTACATTTGTCTACATGCTTTGTTCTTTTTTATTTCGGAATTTGATGCATTTCTTTTCACCGCCCTTTTATGCTCTGAGGTGCGATACTTTAGGCGCTAATGTATTTTTGTAAAATACCTTAGCGCGCACCATCATCCGACATTTGAGGTACCCCAGGAGTTTACTTTTCGACTCCAAATAAGTTTTGCTAATTTAACCATTTATACATCTATCCTTATAAGATATGTTTTAGGAGCGATTACAAAACATTGAACATGAACGACATGAATGAAGGAACCCTAGGATATATCCTAGTATATCTACAACAGTACACTTGAAATTTGCTTCGCGCAGGCTTTAGAGATTATAAACTAAAATCAAATTGTGCGCTCTATTACATAATAAACGAAATTCGCATTATGTGTATGAGATAAAAAGATGCTTAATATTTTATTGTTTCTAATTTTTTATTTAAGCTTTTATGCGCATTTAGTGGAGTTTTGTTTTGGTGTTGCTCTGTCTCGTCTCGTATGACAATGCTCATCTGCAGATTTTAGTATTTCACTATTCCCATTACAAAATACTGTGAATATAGTAGATTTGTTTGGTGGACTATAGTAGAATATATGCAGAACTGCTTGGTGGATAGGTATTCTCTCAGGCAGTAGTGCTTTTTGTACCTGACATTCCTTTCCGGCGACGCCGGTAAGAATCCCAACTAAAGAAAGAAAGAAGCAAACAAAAAGTGCTCTCATGTTTTATTCCTTCAGGTGCTCGGGAAATTTGCGCCCGGTCAAAATTCCTGGAAACAAGGGTACCAAATTGTGTAGCGGCGCGGGACTTACAAAACCCGGATCGATCGTGGCGGGTGGCGTCTTCAACCTCAACGGCTTCAAGTCGGACACCACCAAAAAAACAAAAAATATTCTTTTTCTTATTTTGTGCAGCAGTATGCGCTATAATTGACCTCTGTCAAGAATAGGAGAATCGAAAAAAAATCGCCAGTCACGGGTCGTCTTGCTCCGGTTAGAAAATAACATAAAAACGGAAGAAATTGAAGGGATGGAGCAAGAAGAAAACTGGGGGAAGGCGGCGGTGATGCCGTGACCAAACTCAGCTCTAGCATAACATAAAAGGCAAAATGTTTCCCTTTTTTCCACGCAATCGCCTCTCCCTGTTTTTCTCTCACACAGCAACTGCCATGGTAGAAAAAAATGTAGCGTGTTTTTTTGTTCGTTTTTTTCCTCCCAGCGCTATCCGAAATTCGGCCATCTCCCCCAGACTTTGCCTTCCCAAGAAAAGAAACTCGTTTTCTTCTCCTGCATACGATCTCTAAGCACTTTCAAGATTCAAGAGTGCTGCAACCTCACGTTCGTTCGTTTCCCCCACACATACAGAAAAACAAAACAAACAAAAAATACGCAGGAAATAAAGATGGCTTCGGATAAATCGGGCTCTTACGGCAACGGAATCGATGCTCCACGATTCGTTTCCCTATAGGCTGCAGGGGGAAAACAATCGCGCTCTGGAATTGGTGTCGTCGGTCATTTATTTTTGCATTTCGCCGGCCGGTCACTTGTACAGAAAATAGTGACGCCTATCACAGGTGTCGAGATGAACAGCACAATGTACCAACCTCTCGCAGGAGCTACGGTCGAGTGTTCATTAGATATATTCTACAGTTTTCGTGAAACACGTTGAATTATAGGAGACATATCTTAGTCATAAATTGCGATTTGATGACTTAGATGGACGCGCTGTGGATACGTTCGGTACAAAATTAACTTTTTCTTCATACATACCGAAATATTTACGTCGCGACACTTATCTGAGCAGCTCTAAAATATGCTTCTATTTCCGGGTCGAAGTTCTTGAAATAGAGAGAGACTTCGGAATCTCTACTAAGTCAAAGATCAGTCTCAAGAGGGAAACAACATGCAATATATGAGCAGTGATCGAGTGCAGGTGAGATGGTAATGAATCGACATCTTGTAGATCCTGAGATGAGGAACAATAAAAAAACAGACGAAGACAACAAGGCAAGGTAGAAACATTATTTCTTACGTACATATCCAATACAAGCACTCAAACATTGTGTTTTTGTTTATATATCAGGGTTTTCTTTTTTCGTTTTTTGAAGCACGTTTTTATTTCTCGAAATAGAAGCATGTTTCAGAACCACGAGCTTTCGGCGATGCGTAGTTTATTTTCGCGTTGAGGAAAACGGGAATTTTTACTCCCGCGAACACCCTGTAATTTCTCCGTGTGCACTTCTGCCCCTTTAAGTAAAGACCATGGTTACGAGCGAAATTCACTCTTTAAGGGTATTCACACGAGGAGAAATCCCGGGGATTTCTCCCGGCACGCGCATCCCACGACGAAAACGTCGGGCTTTGCGATGTGCAAAAGCCTCGCGTTTTCATCTCGTGATGCGCGCGTGCCGGGGAGAAATCCCCGGGATTTCTCCCTCGTGTGAATACCCCTATATACACGAGCGGGTTTGCCGACGGCAGCTATGACTCAAGTACTGCGCCTGCCCAAAAACCCGAAAAGCGAAGCATCTGCGCATGCCCACACTCGGGGCGGCTCTCCGACCAAGAGCGACCACACAAGAGTCGGCATATCATATCTAAGACCCAGGTTTGTTCGCGTATCACCCGCAGAAGTCATCTCGTTCTTATTCTGCCTCGCTATACTCTCAGAACAGCGATGGTTTTCATTGCTTTAATAGGCGCGGGAAATGGGAAGGGCGATCGATATCGCGATTTCTTTGCTGTACAGTTTCAGCAAGGGAAGGGTTCAATTTAACAAGCAAAGGACATGGCTTGTTGTGTCCCTGATTCGTGATTGGTTCTCCGACGTTCCTGTCGGCTCATGCCGCCACCTGATTGGCTGAAGAGCAGTAATTAGATGCCCAGGGGCAGTGTTGGGTAGTATAGTGATACTTGCATCGCGATACTTCAACTTGTTACTTTTTTGTAACATTTAACTGTAACTCGATACATCATTTTTTAAAGTAAATGTAACGATAACTTAAATAATTTTTTGAAAAAAGTAACTAAAAATGGAAGACGTTTACAAATCTCCGTCATGCGAAATTAGAGCGCAGCTCTTGAGGAGGAGAAGGGGAGGGTATGCCCCTCCTTCTCCTCCGTACACTCTCCTCCCCTCCTCCTCCTTCTCCATTTCCTTCTCCTCTCCCTTCCTCCTCCTCCTCCAGCTGAGTTTAGCAGGAAAATTGACGCTACATGACCTCAAACACCAGTTCAAGTTCTCCGCTAAATTTAGCGGGGAAAATGATGTCACTTATGAACAAATTCAGTTTCTCCACTAGATTTAACGGGAAAATTGACGTTACGTGACCTCATCAGCAATTCAATTCCCCACTAAGTTTAGCAGGGAATTGAATTGGTGTTGAGGTCGCGTGACGTCACTTTTACCGCAAAATTTAGCGCGGTTACGCCGACGCCAACGGCGACTCCGCGAAACACGGAAACGGGCACCTAAGAGCTGCGCTCTAAAGGTATCTGCAAATATACAGATACCTTTCGCGAAAAAATTACCCTATGATTAGACGCGACAAAATGAAACAAGACCTGAAAACTTTTTTCGTTGGAGCAAAGTACCGGCGGAGATGGCAGACGTTTTTCTACTCCTGTTTTTCCTTTTTCATCGCGCGGAAAAGCGCATTTAGCATTCGCTTTATTTCAACCTTTCTGTGCTTGGTTCTCTCGCCCGTCTTCACCTTTTCCGAGCTCATCAAACATCCTCGCCTCTTCGGCCAAGCGACAGAGCCACCTCGAGTGAACATGCGACGCGTAGAGAGAGAGAGAAAGAAAAAACTTTATTGACTGAGGAAATGGGCCAAGGGGAATAGAGGTCATGTGGTGGTGTTGGGCGAGGGGCCGAAGGCCCATCCCGTCCTGGACGGCCTCTCCTTTATTTAGGTTGGTGGTCCCGTGGTGGCGGTCGGCCGAGGCTTCCCGGCGACCTCTTCCGCCCTTTCGACCAGGCGGGCCTGCAGGTCCGGGTCGGGGCTGCGGAAGCGAGGCCTCCCACCTCTCCTCAGAAGGGATTTCGGGGAAGGGATCCTGAGGGCATGCCCAGATGATGTGAGCCAGGTTGGCATGGGCGCCACATAAGGGACGCCTAAACGTTCTCCGCCGTTGAGCGCAGCGAAAGCAGATGAGCGCAGAACATGTCCGTTTCATTGTGCGGCGAGCAGGATTCCGATATCTGCGACCAATCAGTATCTGTGCTCCGCGCTACGCCGCGTTTGCTGCGCTCTACGTCGAAGTATAACGGAGCCTTAGAGACCGACATAAAAACCTCGGTTTTCTGCACGGAAGATTATTAGATAATCCTGCTAGCTCTCCCGTCTTCTAAGCTGTGAGGAGAGCCGATCGTTGGGGCAACGTAGAAACTGGAGAAGATATAGAAACGGAAAAGGCGGGCAAAAGTGTAAAGCGGGAATGTATGTCGATCTTTAGGGAAGCTGAAGGGGTTTTCGAAGAAAACGAGTAAGAGGGTGAATTCTAGAATATTTTTATCCCATGAATCTGAATATCACCTTCGTTTTCCCCGAAGATGTATCTAAACGCGAGAAAACACAAAAACCACCGATCAGTCTTTACGTCATAAAAGGGTATTTCGGCCGCCAACCGCGTGTCGCTCGAATGGGCACGCGTGCAATTGCCAAACTTGCCAGGTATA
Source organism: Ixodes ricinus (assembly GCA_037355805.1). Taxonomy (NCBI): domain Eukaryota; kingdom Metazoa; phylum Arthropoda; class Arachnida; order Ixodida; family Ixodidae; genus Ixodes; species Ixodes ricinus. The sequence goes on along the minus strand of JAZHYW010003601.1, from coordinate 32,162 downwards.
TTCCCCCGCACTGACACCAGTCGTGACGTCTCTTTCCTGACCTTTTTGAAAATGGCAAGAGTGCGCGTCATTGCTTTGATAAGCGGTGAAGTTGCGCGAGAACGAAGACTCTCAAAGTTCCTTTTATGACGTCAAGCTCCGTGAAGGAGGGGCTTCAGCGGTACTTCGAAAAGGATTTTCTTTAGCATATCCGTGCGCCAGATAGAAACATAATTTCGATATTCGTGATCCCTGAGGGTACAAAAAGACGATTTAAGTGGTTTACTCAAATACAGAACCGCTTCAACCTCCCTTTAAAGAGATGCTGAACCGAAATTTGGAGCTCAGAAAACGAGATTTGAGCCATAGGCGGGACACTGCAAAACCACAAAGCATCACTCATAATGCGATATCTGTAACGGTTGGCTTGAATTTCCTGAAAATAAGTACGCGATGGAACACGGCCGACGAGGGCCGACGAGACATGAGACGCTACGATTCTCATTCCCTCTCCTCTTCGCTCGGTCCCCCGAGCAGCTGAACCGAAGCGAGGAGGAGAGAAGCGAGGCCGCTTCCCCTCATTCTCAACTGCTCCAGGAGGATCGTGGCTTCAGAGTTCTTGCTTGATAGCGCCCTTACTGTCCAAAATTACGGCCCTTCGTTTGAGATATCGATGTTTGAAGTCCGTTCAACGCTTCTGCGGCCTTATTTGGCGAAATCCAAATTTCGGGTCAGCATTCCTTTGACGTTGAACTGGCAAACGCGGAACGAGAGCCTCTGTCGTCGGTACCACTACAGTCGCGGCATCGGTACCACAGCCATCAGGGCATGATACCGTTCCACCAGTTGACTAGTTAGTTAAGGTTCACGAATATACGCTATTTCAAAAGGCCATGAAGCAACACTTGGCTGCCGCCATATTTTTGACATCACTTCCTGAGCGAAAGGTGAGATTCGATGCGAGTTTACGCCGAGCTTTGACGCAGTACTCGAATTGAGTAGATTTAGACTCAAGCGCGCCCCAAATAATGACGCAGCACTCGATACCTATGCGGGCTCAAAGTGCAGTGCCCAAAATCTGGCGGCTCGGATAATCGACGCAACACCTACTTGAGGAAGCGCCATTTTGAAAAGGGCCAACGTATTCTTTTCAATATTCAGTGCCATCTGATAACTCATAAGGCAGCTTCGATTCCGCCTATATTATTTTTATTCCTGTTTTAAGGCAAATTAATTTTTTTATAAAGTAAAAATCACTTGAGACATGGGGCGACCTTTAGTTCGTATTACAAGTCTTGTTTTTTTAATCACTTTAATTACACGCACCACGTCACGTTTCACGTGAGCGTTGTGGGTTCTTTGAAATTTCAGCGCGAAGGCATGTGGGTGTGACGTCATGACCATATCGACCAATCCTGGATTTTAGCACACGCCACCGACGCCGGCTTTCGCGTGACACAAGCAACTTAATGCCCTCGCGTTAAAAAGAAAGATAAAAGAAGGCAAGGGGCATCAAGTTGGCGAGCGGTGATAAGGATGCTGTGATGTCATTGTGATAACACGACTATCTACTCCCTTCCTTTCCACTGTTCTCACAAGTCATGTGACCTGTTCATTTGTACATATTCATGGCTGCTGGAATAAACGGGGCATTCTTGGTAACCCACGGTTGGCGTGACTGAAAGATACGAAAAGAATGAAAATCCATCGTGCTCCCTCCAAGCAGGATGATCAAAGATCGGAATTTATCAATCCAGCAGCGTATGAGTCAATTGTAGAGGTTGCGCTGCTTTTGAGGAGCACCATAAATTACTCTCTGTATTAAACTGTCTTTTGCAGGAAGTAGTATACATAAGAAATATAAATATATAAAACATATTCGATTGCAAATACCTCAACATAATCAGTGACTCCGAGATGGAAAGCAAAAGCCGACTCTAAGAAACTAAAAAAGTTCAAAGAAGGAAATACTTTGGCTTCCCCTTATTCTCAAGCTTTTTTGCGTATGTTTGAGTGTGTGTCTCTCTGTCTGTGCTTAATTGTTTGTGCGCATGTGTGTGTTTGTGTTTGTGCGTGTGCGTGAGAAAGAAAGGAGATTCGACTTTGTGCTTTCTGGCCAGGCGAGGAAGCCGCCAAAGACCGGGAGCCCGGAAGATTGGGGTCACTCTCCACGGAACATTAACACTAATGGCGGCTAATCCAGTTATCCGTCTGCAACGCCTCCCCCACAAGGGCCCTTGGCGTCTAGGGGATTCGCGGCCGTCTGCTCGGTGCGTTTCCCTTCACGCCGACAAAAGCTTTATCGAATCCGGCAACGGCGGTCTTAGTGCTGCCAGCTTCGATTAGACGGGCGGCCTTGCTTATTTCGTGATTTGTTCAATTGGCTTTCCGCCTCTAAAGAAAAGCGTGAGCGGAAAAAGGTGACAGCCTCTGTTTACTTTTTGCTTTATTCTTTAGGTGGTGCAGCGATTACAGCGAAGCTCTCTTTGCCAAGTCAGAGTTAATATGGGCATCAACCTGGTGACAATTTCTCTAAAGATGTTTTATTCTCACTCGTAGTCGTGGCACAGCAGTAATTTCATCAGATCCTATAATCAATGCAGTTACAACAGTGCATTATACAAGCGTCTCCCTTTAGAATATAAAGACCGACGGGACTTCTCGATTCTAAGCTTTCTTCTTAAAAAAAAAATGAAACCAATGGAGATGCTCTAAATAAGCGTGCTTCTTTAGATGACTTAATCGCGCACCGCTCTTGATTTAGCCGACCAACTTGCTCCAATTTTGTTTAATTTAAATAAAGTTCAAAAATATTTCTTATTTGAAAAAAAAAGAAACATTTGAATTACTCCATTCAGAGTTTTGAATCTACTAAAAAGAAATCAAAAAAGAATTTTCGATACACAAAACTAATTTGACTGCGATCTGTGTTTCGCTCGCGCACATGAATGTGGCATAGAATCGCACCGCTACCGTTTGTTCGGAAGTTACGTGGACCAAATATATGCCTCATAAACTTCCTCTATACTGGAAAAGTAGCGAGAGGCTTTGATCCCGCCGCCGAGCTCAGCGGTAGACCCATGTATGACACGCGACCTTCCCCTAGCATTCCGCCCCTTTGGCCACCATGAAGGATCCAGCAGATTTGGCCTTGTCTGCTCGCTGGCTGCGCCAGCTACGCCGGCTTCCTTTTCGTCAGGCAGATCCGGTCTTGTTTAGATTAATGCCTCTGAATAAAAAAGGTAGCGACATCTCCTCCCTCCTCCTCTGACGAGCACACCTTTTATCTTCATGGTTTGCTTTTTTACACCAGCGTGTCGACTGTAGCGCCGCATGGTGTGGCCCAAGATAGCAGGCAGCATTCTTCAAAGGATGTCGCTACTTTTCCGTATATAGGGGCTTTAGTTTAGATCCTCGCGCTAGTTTTGATGAGCTGTTATCGTTTGCTGGGTTCGTTTACCTTTCATAGCTTTTCGGCGATACCAGGGCACCTATAGGTTCGACATTTACATCTACGTTTTAAAAGGTCGCTGACGTATATGCGTTTGATTGGAGAGAAGGGGGAGCGATTGCCTCCACGATTGATATGTCAATACGTCACTTCCGTGACCTTTTCATATGGTCACGGGATTTACCGCCTGGGTTTTCGGAACATTCGGAGTAGAACGTTCGGCGCATAGAATATTCGTGCCTTGATCCTGGAGCCTGGAACCTACGAGAACAACTAAAGTAAAAGAATAAATAAAATACGCGTCGCTCCCAGGAGTCGAACCTGGGGCCTCCGCAGGAAAAGCCAAGCACGGTAGACAGTTGACACCCACGCGCTCGTTCGGCGACGCGCGTGGCGATATTTCAGATTAGTCTAGTATGAGGCTTTTAATCATTTGTTTTTGCGTACTGTCTCTGTTTTTGTTAGAACTGAATAGTGCGACCGTTTTTATAATTTATTTATATGTTTTGCCTGTTAAAATTGTGTAGTGTGATGCCTTTTAATAGTCTTTCCATCTATTGTTTCTGTTGTTGTAAAAATTGATTACTGAGCATGTGTATACACCAACTCATGTTTACAAACAAACCGGAGCACCCGGAGCGCCCCTAGCGGACGCCTCCGGCGCCGCGCATGCGCGATGGGGGTGTGGGCAACAAGCTCGCCGTCGCCCATAAACACACCATTGAAATGCGATGTTGTCGGCGTCAGTGTGAGTCCCCCTGCCCTTTTTCGCGTTCGAATTGTTGGTTCTACGTCTTTCTGGCGATGTCTGACTATCTTGCAGCGGCGTCAGCGAAATTACCGAGGCTCGTTACAGCGCAAAACTTCGCGTGAATAATGTGACATGTGGCGATTCATTCCGCGTGGACGCCGCAGAATGTACGCTAAAGCCTGATTCGCATGATGAGATTTCGCTCGGAATTTTCAGTCGCGACGCCGCTCGGGCTGCAAAAGCGTGAACCGTCGCTGAGATGGTCGACGTCGATACCGAAAATCGCAAGCAGAATCGGACCAACTGAATTAGGCATAACAAGTCGGTGATGGTCACTGGTAACAATGATCAACATCTCCTTGTACCTACTGTTTACATCGAGCGCTGCTTACCAACCTTCAAATTTAAGTCTTTTGAGGCCTGCACTTACTTGTTATCGCAGGTACCGGGCCAACATTTGGTCTACGGACCGGCGTCGTCTAAGAGAGCAGACGACAAGCAGAAACGTTTGAAAGAGCAGACGACAGTTCGAACAATCAGGCGGCCGTTTGAACTTGAAGACGCACTGAACGTAGTCCGCAGGTGGTCCGCACAACTTGACGGTTTTCTGGCGTTCATGTTGGAACAAAACAAATAAATCTGATGACCACAAGTGTCCGTGAATTCAACCCAAAGTGCTTCCCGCCCAAGCAATCGTTGTCCGACGGCGTCTGCTTTTCCCTTTTCACGGCACATATCCAGATTCTCGGACGAACTGAGCACGTGAAAACTGACCTTCAAACCTTTCTCGACACTTTTGGTACGGCCCCAGTCGCGGCGTTTTGACGAGAAGGCAGGTTTTTGTCTGGTTCCTTTCAAAACAACGCAGGAATACACGTCTGGCATGGGAACTTCTGCCCAAAGCCCCAGACCGGAAGTGCTACCGACGCGCCACCACCGCGTCGTGACGTCACAGAGATGAGTTCGTGTACATGTGCTTACATTCACTGCTGTCTGGCCTAGGGTAGTCTATGGTAATTTGAAAATAAATACATGCCACATATTTTAATCTCAAGGGTCGGTTACTTTATTTCTGCAATATTATTTTCCCACTCTGGTAATTAACAAAGCCTGAGTTGGATATTTTAACTCTAACTTAGTAAATATAAAGAAGGCAATACTTACAAACTTTGATGTCAACACAGTTATTACAGATCTATGTAATACATCACATGTATAGTATGTCATGATTTGCTCTGTATTTTTTAACATATATTAGCTCGTGCAGCTTTTGCTTATTTGTGACAAATAGCTGTAAAAATCGTTCAGCCTAAAAGAAGAAAAAAAAGCATAGGTGAAGCCAAGATGCCAACGAAGGACCCTAGTTTCTAACGGTATTCCTGTAGTATGGTCGACAGAAGGGCTTTACGGATCGGATTGCAACGACACAAACCGCTAACCCCTGAAAAGCGTGCAAAAAAGAAAAAAAAAACATATTTTTTTTTACTGACTTAGGACGACGGTAGCTTACAACTCTCGTGAGAACCACTTCATACTCCTTAATACTGCGAGCTCTATCCGAAGGTTGAAAACGCTGCCGGCACGTTGAATTCATTTTTTCTTAGTGCTTCGCACTTGCTTGGCACTATACGCACCGTTGAGAATATATCAGCAACCCGCACTTGCAAATACACAACGCGAACGATTGTATTCTCTGAAAGCACGGATATGATACGGCCGTCATCTGCTAGTTCTACTTGTTGGTATACCCCCTAGGCGTCGCGAGCGTCGCCAAGAAGAGAGAAAAAAGGTAAAGTGAAGACTGACGAGAGATGTCGCTACCTTTCCGCAGAGAGGTGCCTTATTAGTAATTACCACAGTGCCAACTGTGAAACCACCATTAATCAATATACGCAAATTGTTAAATATGCGGCAAGAGATAAACGAGCCAATATCCAAACCCAGGAATAAATCCGAGGCTGATTACTCCTCAAACGAGAAGATGATCACAAAAAACGCTGACTCTCACGAAGTCGGTCCATGGCCGAAACGGTCGGGGAGATACACTGCTGCGTCAGGTCGAGCTCAGGCCACACGCTATCCAGACGGCGTAATCACCGATGCGAATCCTTTATCCTCCACGGGTCCTTTGAAAAGAAAAACGTTAACTACGCAAGCCGTCTTAACAATGCGCACAACGTTGCAACACTACCGCAAGCCGCTCCAAACAGCCCCGAAATTATTTGGAACACAGCGCCTTCAGGCAGTAACAACCAAATCCCCAATAAAAAAAATAAAAAACATTCACAGAAAATGCTGGGAACCAAGTTATTCACCCAACCGCTATGGATATAATGCGGAGTTATAGTCATAAACGTTATACAAGCTCCTCAATCAAGCGGTGTCTAACAGTCATTGCGATCATCAATGTTAAACTTCGGTATGATGTTTATGTAGCTGACAGCAAAACTTTGCTTCGTTTTCATCAGACAGACATATGTGCCAGAAAATTCCAATGATCATCCGTTAAACATCCATAAATTGCGTGATCGGCGCTCAGGGTGCGCAACACACAGAAATGAATACTCACGCGGATGTGTTTAGACTGCATGCAAGATCGCGTCATTTTAGATTGTAACTTTGTAACATCATCCATGCACTACATCCAAAGAGATGTCCTCGAGTGATTCAGGGTGCGTTGGAACAGCTCTTCCACGCAGGCACGCCAAAAACAAATTACGACTTGTTATTTCGAGACCTAGAAGCACCCTTGGAGAAAGACCGTAAACAACCGGACCGTTCGCAAGATACGCACAAGTCAGACGGCCGTGGTTTGGATAGATCAGAAATATATATTTAAAAAGGGGCCTCGCTTCCGCGTCGAAAAGCGAGTCCGCGGTGTTCAAAATAGTGAAATGAGTCATCCTCGCCCGTAAACAAACGTACCCCTCACCCCCAGGGTGCATAACTAAACTAAACAACACGATGAAAGAAAAAAAAAAAACGCCGAAACAAAGGCGCAACTTTCTTACTACATTTAACAAAACTAAACAACCCGGTCAAAAAAAAAAAAAAACACCGAAACAAGGGCGCACTTTTCCTTACTTCATTTTCTTCGTTTAAAACAAAGAAACCAATGTATAAAACGAAGGTCGCCGTGAAGAGCTAATAAAACCTCAGAGAGGCAGTTCGATTCGAAACTGCAGCTTACAAACGTATGATATATATTTTTTTTTCTTATCCTAAGAGTTGCTATGCTTCGGACACGGGGTTGACTCCCGAAAACCAAGAGCTGCAAAAGCAAGCGGAAACCCAGAGTTCCCAGCTTTTTTCTCCCAAAAATGTCGGGAAGGAAAAGGCCAATGAAGAGAACGGAAAAGAGCCAAGAGAAAGAAAGGTCGAAGTGAAACGTGGCAACAAAGTGTCCTGTGTAAACACAGTCGTGCCCAACGCCTCCTCCCCCGCACGCTGCGTTGTAAACAAGAGATATAGGAGTCTGCAGGAAAGCCGGGTCGCTCTAGAAGCAATAATAATGGAGTTGTGTATCTTTTTCTTCGTAGGCTGTATGTCAGCAGGGAGGTGGAGAGGAACAATCAAAAACGCATCACTCTACTGACCAACGTTCTTTTTTTTTTTGTATTGAAGGCGTTGTGACTTTAGGAACTCCAGAGCCACTAAACAAGATATGATTCAAAGTAAAGTAGCGTTACCATTTTTGATGAGTGGATACAGTGTTGCCAGTTGTCACAAATCCCTCCCGGACCTGCCTAACACGAAGCGCTTTGCCGTGTGTACTAGTTGTCACATCAAGAAAAATAAAATTTGCGCATTATTCATGCGCAGCATGAAGTAGAGCTCTTACAAGATTTGGTTGTCGGAAAAAGAAACTATGCTTTTGGCGTCTGGAAAGTGAACGTCTTGATAAAAATAACGGCAAACAAATCTAAAATTCTACCACGTATATCTTAATTCACCACACAAAGGAGTAACCCCTAGCAAAAAAGGGTATACTTTATCCACGCAGAGAATACATTTCGAATGTAAAAGTACTTGTTGCTGGGCAAGTTGATGGTGACTGTTTTGAACCATGGTTAAAAGCACTAAAAAGAACCAAGCGCCCGTGTTTGTCTTCTCTCTTGTGTTCCTCGTTTTACGCTTTTAACCGTGGTTCAAAACATATATTTTGAGTCAATCAGAAATACATTTAAGATATGTACTGCTTAGTACATTAAATGTATGCCAGAAATATGCATGCATATTTTTATTGTATCTAAATGTATGCCATAAATATTATTACTTATTTTGCATCTACTTCAAACTATGACAAAAATATGGGCACTTTTTTCATGTATTTCAAAATAAACCAGTAAAATGGAAAGATACGTTTCAGCTATTTAACAGTACGCGATAAACATGTGTAGAACATCTTTAATATACTAGCATTTTTTCGGTATATATGTGAACTATCTATTTTAATGCATACGGGATGTATTTAAATTTTTATTTTTTGTTTATTTAGAACGAGTTAAAAGTGTACAAACGTCAAATATACAGGAGACGTACTACTACAATGGTATGATTATAATCTTCTTAAAATAGTACTTCTAGTAATAGTAAAATAGTAAAACTTGTGACCATCCAACCTAAAAGGCAGGGCTCTCTATACTAAGAGAGTTCGGCCGATTGGCGAAGCTTGTCGCCCGCTAGAAGAAGCGGACTTTACAATGCCACAATGTGGAAGTTTTTTGTTGTTTCCCACTCCACTCTGCTTGCGCTAGTTCAAATTGGCGGTAAGAAGTCGTTTTATAAACACAAGGTCTTGTACTCGGACATTTTTTTATGCTTGAAATTTGTTACTGTGTCCAAGCACCATTCTTTTTTATTTATCTCAAACGCATTCTTCATATATATATATATATATATATATATATATATATATATGGCCGACAGAAAATTGAGGGATAAGATAGCTTTAAAATGCGAGCTTTAGGATGGGCTGCTTTCTGCCGGCCACCCCCGCGTTGAGACATGGAACGTAACTTTCACTCTCGCCATCGGCGCGCTCGCGGGAACAATAGCGCCGCGTCTCGCGATTTTGCTGCTCCGGTCATCGGTCACTTGTGCTACTCTTTTTCCGTTGCAGCTGTACAGCAGCAAAGACGCTTACACTAACGAGCACTTTCATTACGATGGCGGGTCACCTCATGCCTGGCGTGCCTAATTGAGATGGTTATAAATTCGATGCCACTATATGGCGGAGGCCATATGCCAGTTGGACGGTTGCCCAGCGCTACCCACCCTGGGGATTTTTCCCTTGATATGGGGATTGTGTAGATCGTTTAGAAGAAAAGAGAAATTTGCTCAAATCTAAAGATACTTTTTTCCATGAAGGTGTTATTTTCCCTGAAATATTTGTGCAAAAGACAAATCGTTTTTTTTTTACTTACCACAAAAAAAAATGTTTTTAGAGCTGTGGGTATTTATACAGAGATTTTAAAGGAATTATTGGAACAGCATGGCGCCATGCTGGCGTACACATGCTTCCTGTCTGTAGAAAATGTTAAAGGAACCAAAGTCAGGTGTTGGCAAGCTGCTGAAGATGGCATTAATACGATTCACAGAGAATAGTGGTTGCTCCGTAACAAAGATCTGAACCTACCTGCTGAAGTAAGTGTGGAACGCTTCTGGAAACACCTGAAAGACACCAAACAAGGCGACTGCAGTCCGATGTTTCAATGCTCAGCAAGTTTGTGAGCAAGCTTCTTTGCTTGCAACATTTTACTGCGACAGTTGAAAGAGTGTTCTCCCAGATTAGCTTCATAAAAACCAAAACGAGGAACAGTTTGGCAACCTAAACCCTAGAGGCTTTCCCACACGTCAAACGAGCTTTAGGCGGAGCAAACTCTTATGAATTTGCAGTGCACCGAGCGCCACCCTGATCGCATGAAAAATGACATGAACAGAGTGTAAACACGTATTCATGTGCTCGACACTGAGTAGATGTGTAAACATTGTCAATCTTTTTCACCCGCGTTTTATTTAGAAGCTCTGGCAGAAACCTCTGCCTAAGTTTTCTTTGTATGGACTATTTTTGTTTTTGATAGTAAAATGTCAGTTAAAGTAGAATTTTGCTTTAACCGGTATGACGAATTTACGTTCTTGGTGCCATAAACAATACCTTTGAAAGCTCTCTATAGTTCCTTGCGAGTCTTTTTCGGTTATCTAGTACTTGCATAATTATTGTCTATGTTATTTTTAAAAAGGCCCAGTAAAAAAATTCAAAAATTTAAATGGTCTCTGTATTACCGTAATCTATTCTTTAGCTAAAACATAACGATAATCTCAATATTTCCGTGGACAAAGGCATTTTCCAGAAATCTAGCGAAATCTAAGGTATTTTCGGATAACATTTGGGGAAGAAGTGACCTCGGAGTTTGGTAGCACTGCGGTTGCTTGACTTCCAGCTGTGGCATGTTAAAAGAGTGCCAAACTCCCCCAGTATAAAGGGCTCTGCCAAAAGGTTGTCTGTGCATAGTCCGCTATATTTTCAAATTATCGTACTGAAGAGCAGGCTTTTGACTTTCTACCCTCTTTCTTTTGGCCCACTAAACGATATGCGATAAGTAAAATCCGAATCTAAAATCATTTTTCTCAACCTAAATTTTATTTCATGGTCTTTTTAACGTGCATCCAAGCGGCAAGCATATCGCGGTTGCCGCAAAACACCTTCTTAATCTCGAAAAGCAGATTTGTTTTTAATTACTCTGTTGAACTCTTTATTCAGGTGTTGCGTATATTTTTTCCCTTAAAACAAAACATAAAAAACCTGGTATATTGCTGAGTTAACACTCATTGTAACAAGAACATGCTGCGCGTGCTTGATTCGACTGAGCGAAGGCAATCGCAATAAACATAAGGCATTTACAGTTCTCGTCTGGTACGGCACACCTGAATGTCATTTACGTAAATGCCATCTATGTAAATGACATTTGAGGTGCTCGCCTGACAGGGGTATAAGCTAGCCTTGACAGCATGGCACAAAAAAGGAAGCACCGAGTATAATATACAACATAAAGGGGTAATTTAGTTACGCTCTGCGAAAGGCCTTACTTTTACTCTAGATTACGCTTTTTGGCAGGAGTAACTTGATGAAAACGTAAAACGTAAAAGCGAGACGCTAAAACGTTACGAAAATGACGCCCTGGATCATGTAACGGCATTGTCACGTGACCTGATGACGTCCTTTAGGTTTTATAGTGTAGCCGTTGCAAAACATGCTTCTTCGCGGATGGCGTCTTCCTATACCATTGGCTGGAGTAAGCTATCATGTGATCATAGGTACAACCAAAGAAAGTTCTCGTGGGAAGTCGCAGTATGAGTCCTCTTCGTTTTCTTGAGTCCCAAAAATGCATCCAACATTGTCGTGCCCGCGCGGTTTTTCCCTTATTTGTGATAAGAGTTCCGTGCTTTGGGTTTTTATTTTACTTCAAAATCGGTCGTGCTTTTTCCGGGTTTATTTTTTCCAACAGATTCGATGTTCTTCGGTGTCGATTTCCGGGGTCAGAAACACAATCGGCCTTTATGGGGACATGTTAAAAAAAATGAGACAAGGGAATGGGATTTTCCTTACTTTATAGAACATCGGCTATGATCTGTATACTTAGAGAATGTGTTTGTGCCGTAAAGAAATAAAAGTGGGATAGCGGATATGGTTCCGAAGTATGCAGCAGCATCACGGACAGTTCAGTGGAAGTTTGATTTAAGGTTAACATTAAAATGAAACTGTAAACACAAATCTTCATCCCGCGTAGATACGAGCTTTCTGAGTCAAAGACAAATCTAATTCGGGGCTTTTCAGTTTTCACCGATTTTGACAAAACCCTCTCGGGAGCTAATGTTTGGAATTTATGGGTAAACACCAAAAACATGAAACCATACTTATAATTCGCATTGTCGCTCCGCTGCCGTTTTGCCTTTATCGTGGAACTGAAATTATGCCGCTGCAGTGGCGCTGCTGTTGGCTAGGTACTACGCATGCTCAGATGCTTCATCTAAGGCGAATCTGGCTACTGCGCACGCGCAATGCCCACACGGGGCAAACGCGGGCATGTTTAAAAACAGCGTGTTTGTGTATATCACCCACGGTACCTCTCGCGCTCCACCACGCTTAACATGCGCTCTAAATCTTCCCAAAACATTAACTGATTTGCTCTTTTTTCACGACGCTCAGCAGGTTTCTGATGAGAATCACACGTTTCTTTTTAATAATAAAAAATATAATTATGTAAAACCGATTAAGCCTTCATAAGTTGTCCCCTCAGTAAATTGGCCCGAATACGACATCGTTGGCGTTTGAGGGTTAGGTATAGTTTTGCGCAAGAAACGTTTGGTCGATATTCTATCAACAGCCGGTATATGATGAAAATAAATCTTATAACTACCGTTTATAGTTTTCGTCAAGCTGCGTAGTTATAAGTGTGGAGGTCATGCGAGCGCAGTTGTGTTACTTCTCTTTTGTATCGCTTCCTTTCGCACGAAAAGGTACAATATTTGTACGGCGCGAGTCGCCGAAGTCACCCTCTTCGATGCGCAAGCACGTCCGACGAAAGAGGGTCCTTCGAGATAAATAAACAGTTCAACCGCCAGTCTAAAGCGGGCGCGGGGGAAGACACCCAACTCGCTAACCGCTCTTCAAATTGAAAGGCCGCAAAAAATGCGAGCACGTTTCAGAGCCCACGTGATAAAGCTAAGAAATGCGCCCTCCAACTTCGCATAGTATTAAAACGTGATCCCATTTTGTTGGGTTCCCCACCAAATAAATTCAGTCACGACAAAAAGTTTAACGACAATTCACACGTAAAAATTGTCTCCTTTTTTGTTGTAAAATTTGCGTTTTTTTTTTTTGTGGCTGATTTGCAGACAGCATTTTAAGAAACGAGTACTATTTGCAGTAGCTAGTACGAGTGTGGAATGAGGGACCTGCTGGGAGTGCTCAGAGCTCATACTCGAGTCGCTTGCTAGGGTCACTTACAGAAAGACAGGGCGTGGCTTTTACCGGGCATCTCATTATCGTTCCGCGCAGCCAATGGGTTTGCGGAATTCGCAGGTAAAAACGCGTAAGAACGAAGCAAGAAGCGTAAAAATAATAAGCCCTTCGTTTTTTAAACTGCCATGGGCATGCACTCTAAGCAATCTGGAGCGTCTGCTCTCCAGCAAAGCCCTTGGGAAATCGCTGCAATCTACGGAGGGCCCGCGGCCAATGACCTCGCTGATTATAAGTCTAGACTAAGAAAAACTGTCTGAGCTGTGGCACTGAGCATGACCATAGCCTCCTATATACTGATGAAGCCGGGCAGGTCGCCACGAGAAGCGGCCGCCGAAATGGAAAAGGTGGAGGTGCAGACAACGGATGAGAGCAGAGCCACGTGACTGGCGCCCCGCTGCGGCGAGACGCCGAAACACACTTCTCCCGAGCGAACAAGTGTGCTTCGGGTCCTCGCCGTTGCAAAAGCTGTGCGCTGACGTCCAGGTTCCTCGGGAAATGGCTCTTTGATGCTCTGTGCTACCATGCTACCAGATCCTCGCGCTCCAAATCTACGACCGGGCACTCTATGGCTCCGTCGTCGAAGTGCCAGGCTTTGTGAGTATAGAGGAGGCTATGGCATGACATTTCACCGTGTTCAGTGCCACAACGCATCCTGTCTTTGGGGTTTAGACATACTATGAGCCCCGTCGTTGGCCGACGGCCCTTCGCATGATAGCAGCGCTCTCCCAAGCGCTTGGCGGGCGAGCAGACGCTACATACTGATTACGGTGTAACGGCGAGCAAGTGCTCTAAATTGTGTCCTTGGTGCATCGAAACCCCTGAGAGATACGCCAATCCAAAGGAAACATGGGAAACACGTAGAGTACGTGCGATAACGAGGTAGCCAAGTTTGGGGTAATATTAGGTTCAGGTCGGGGGAAACGAAAGCTCGTGGACGCATTTGGGAATAAACAAACGCAGGAGGTGCTCGAGGAGCTGGACGAACCTTACACGCTGTAGAGTAAACATTGTACTTGTTTAAAGGAGCCCGGCAAGAACAAAAAGTGAACCTGCTTTGAGTGACGTGCCGATCAGCGGCAAACACGAGCATTCAGTGACAGAGCAGTGACGGGGTTCGCTGACAGCGTGAAACAGTGACCACTATTTTATCCACTGCCAGCACTGGCTGAAAGTAATACTTTCTAATGATCTGGAGCGTGTGGTGCTCAAATATGAAAAAATCACCCAGACCGGCGGGCCATGGGCATTCTCAAACTCGATTAAACATGTGGGCTTTTCACAATGTGGGTGAGAGTAATTATCTGAAGCTGTGCCTGCCGTGGCGTGTGCAAGCTTCGTTTTGGGCAACATTCTCAATCTTGTAACTTCGGCTTCGTTCGAAATTATGGTGAAACATATTATAACAACAATCATTACTCGTGGTAACTGTACTTCCATTTCAGGTGCTCGTAATTTCGAATTGGCATTACGAACTTATCATTTTTTATCATTCCGCTTCTATATTGTTACCTCGAGTCCGCGTTTTCGTTCGCATGCCACTCACAATATTTTGGAAGTTGAGAGAAAGGGCGTAAGTACCATTTCGAAATAGCGAAAGATAAGGTGGCATGTTTAATCAATGTTACAAAAGTTTGTGAGCTCTGTTTTTAACAAAATGCTTAGCTTCCCGTCCACTGCACTCAAACGTGCGAAAATATAAGTTGGATGTGTTCCGCTACATCGACCCCATGTCGCCTATTCTTTTAAATATACACGGCTTGAACGTGACATCATCGCACCATGATGGTAGCCATCCCTACTCGTTCCTGGCGAGAAAAATAAATTTGGTAGTGCGGAATCGGCGATGCAGAAGGTACGAGCTCGGCAGCAAGGCCCCCACAATGGCAGCTGATGCGACGTCAGTGCAGGCCATGTATACGCCACCGCCCTGACACCAAATTGCCCTCGCAAGAAACTTCCTACGCACCACCGAAAAACGCTTCAACCGAAAGAGGCCCTTAAGGTCAAGCCTTAACGGCCGAATAGCTTCCGGGCGGGAAACCATTATCGAGGGACGGAAGGAACATTCCTCGCGCTTCTGGCGGGTGCCCATCTGGGATGTCCAGTCGGACCACGTGAAGCACTGACCCGATCCACCCGTCCAAAATGGCAAAAGTTGAATAGAGGGAACGACGTCCCATCGGTTTCCAATAAAGGAAACCGATAAGATGACCTTCTTTTTTTGTTCTTCCTTTATGTTGCAAATCGCTGGACCGATCGGAACAAAGAAAAAAAGAGAATATAATTGAAGCGGAAAACAAAGAGGTTAGTTTTTGTCAGGATGATACCGCAAACAGAAGCGACCCTTCGGTCGCGTAGTCCATGGAATCGATACACACGACCGCGCAGGAAGGAAGTATCACTCGTCACAATTTCCTTCGGTGTTGCAACTGAGCTCTCACTGGCTTCCTAATGCAGAGCGTTGCTCCCGAAACACCGAAGAGTATTCTGTGTTTTTGTGTTTTCATCAGTTCGGCCAATTAGAGAGGCTTTCGGTAGGCCTCTATCCGCAGTCACACTACTGAAACATTAAAAATATATATATATATATATTTATATATATAGATACGGTGTTCGCTTTAGGTATGATGGCAGAAATACCTACGGACACCTCTGAAGCATGTTAGAAGCATGTTTTCTTCATACAAGCTTCGAACATGTCTAAAGAGCGTTTTTGTTTGAACAATTAGACAGGATCACCACACAAGCAAGAAACACACCTCAGAAAGTGTCTAGCAGAATGTGTTTTGTACGGTGTATTATCAGTGTGAACGCGGCTTAGAGCTAATGTAGTTTAACCGGAAGAAAAGTTTGGCCTCTGGGACAGAAGGGTCATTGGAGCCCGATATTGCTCACCGCTCAGTGGGCTCAAAAAATGACGAATTGTTCTTCGTTATAATCGGGAAAAACTTTAAAAAAAATGCAGGGCGTGCAGAGTCCCGAGCAACTTATTAATGCATTATTTGTTATACGTATTACTTACTTGGCAATTCTACTATCCAACGTGTCGTTCGAGTCCGTGACCTTAGACTGTAGTTTGACGGCAAACTTTCTTTTCCGCATCATCTTAGCCAAATTGTTGCCACCGCTCTTAGAGTGATGGAAATGATATCACGCCTTACGAGGCACTTTTCAAATCGTTGGTGCGTGGTGCGATTGTTTTGCTCCTTGGTTAGCGTTAGACTCGAATTCCTGTAGTGTCGTACGGAACTAGCTGACTGTGCAGCTGATGCGGCTCAGATTGAAAGAGCGCAAAAACGATTTATTCGCATTGTATAAGGTACGTACTTTGGGAAAAAATGTTTTTACGACTACGAATACATCCTTGAATAACTGTTGTTGCAGAACTTGTTAAATAGAAGAATAGCTCGTGACGCTCTATTTTTACGTAAGGTTGTACATGGCCATAGAGATAGTGAATTGGCATCACCACGATAATTTCATGTGCCGGCTCGTGTAGTTAGACCGACTGAGTGTATTTACCCCTCCATTCAATCGAAATTGTCACCATTGGTTAGGATCAGTGTTGTAGGCGTTACCAAAAAAATAAACAACAAATAACGAAATACAGTACTCGTTAATTGCAAATAAAAGGAACGCGTTACCGCTACCGTTCACGATAAAAAATTGCGTACGTTACTTTTGCGTTACTTTTTTAATTGTGAATCGCACGTTTCACTATTTTGACGGTACAGGTACATATAAGCACCATGTTTCAAGAAAGTATATGTTCATGCAGAAAATGAGCATAGCTACTTTTTCACGATTTCATATATTCACGAGAAGAAATGCAAAGAAAATCGCCAAAAACTCAAAAATTCACATAACACGGCGCCTAAAAACACACACACACAAAATTGAAGTGTACCTTTTTTTAAGTTTGGGAAGAAGTAACGAGTAACGTAACTATGTTACCCGTTACTTTAAATAACTAACGAAAGTACGTTACCCGTTACTCTTTTAAGAAAAAGTAACGAGTACGTTACTACGCTGCTGAAAAAAGTAACGCGTTACCGGTAACGCCGTTACTTGTGACACGTTACCGCCAACACTGGACTTAGGATGTAGATTTGTGTTAATAAACTGTCCTCTCATGTTTTCTTTATGTTTTTTTACGATATTTTAGTATTTAGGAGAGAGCTGAATTTCTATCTTTTTAATTCTTGATTCGCATATGTTTTGTCAGTCGCAGATATTGTGTTAAATTATTTTACTACAATGTTATGTGCAACCATACTGGTTGTTCTTGGGAATGATGCAAATAAAGTATTATTATTACCATTATTATTATTATTAATATTATTATTATTATTATTATTGCTCCTACCCGAGAAGAACTTTTAGAGGATCATCTTGTGGTGTCATGCCCTGATCATATTAATGTACGCGCACCGGATATAGTTGCGAAATCTGCAGTAATAGAGCAAAAGCTCTCCGACCATTATTTCGTGGCATGTCAACTTATGACACAACTCAATGTTAAACCACCAAAAGAGACAACATAAAGAATTTAAATAATTGATCGAACGAAGTTTGATAACTTGGTTAGGGCGAACGACTGGAACATTTTGTTATCTACTGATGACGTTGACGACATTTACGGTAGGTTTAGAGATCAATTTTGTGCCTACAGGATACAAGCAAAAAAGGTCATATCCGCACTAAGCTGCGCAGAAGTGGTCTCATTTTGTTCTTTTAAGCAACTTATTTCGGTTAACATTTCCTTCACGCCCCCACTCCTTTTACCATTCAAGCGATCCGGGCTGTGAGCGCAGCAAGCTTTTCGTCTGCTACCTGCTAGTTTTGCTTAATCTACCTCAAATCCGAAAGGACATTTACTTGTCCTTCCTGTAGCTTTGGTATAACTCAGAGTGTTTCTTGAAACTCCCTCTGCTGCTCCGCAGTGAAAGGACCAGGGTTTCTTTCACAACACCAGACATCAATAATGATTTTTTCACCTCGGATAAGACAACCCGAGATCTCAAAGAAACCACTTCAGCGGCACGCTGAAAAACAAGCTCTGTAAGTGCAACAAGTTGGATCTCGGTGTCGTTTCACAAGGCCGTGCGTAAGCACAATTGTATCATGAAAGTAAGGTGCACTGAGCTGAAGAACGAGAATACGTGAGTATCCTGCCTCCATGACGGCACCGAGAACCCATCGCGTGTTGGCAGAGCAGGCTCTAAAATAGTTCATGATCATAATTGCCACGCGCGTCGCTGAGCGAGTGCGTACGTGGCCGAATGGTTACCGTGCTTGGCTGTTGCGCGGAAGATCTGGGTTCGATTCCAGGCAACGAAATGTTCCTTTATTCATTCTTTCTGCTTGGCGTTCTCGCAAACTCGAGAACCTCCTTGTCTGATCGAGTTACGAAAGTTCTACGCGCCGAACGTTCTAGGCCGAATATTCCAGAGACCCACGCAGCTACAAAAGGTGCTTCCCGTGGCAAGCCGCAGTCAGTCTCGCCCCAGCGTTCGATCCTGATGTTACGCTGCCATCGGCGCCCGCGACGCTCTATTGTTATCTTCGGTTTCCTTTTAATTTTGGGCACAGGTTCACCCCATTAAACGTTTAGTTTGTTTCAGTTTTCGTCACGTAATCAATTGTCATTCATGACAATATGACGTCCACCTTTGTTGCCAGACGTGATGATCGACGAAAGTCGAGTCCGGATGAAGTAGCGTCAAATACCGTAAAGAATGATCCGGCAGACAGAACGGAATCGCCGGCACTTGTCACTAATCCACGTTTCTTCGGTCCAAAGGGGCGTGAACTGAGCACTGCAAGGAACGGTTAGGGCCTGCAGAAACTGAAGAACGAGAATACATGAGTATTCCGCCTCCATGACGGCACCGAAAGCCGCCGGGTTTCTGCAGAGCAGACTCTTAAATAGTTCATGATCATATGACGTCCACCGTTGTTGCCAGACGTGATGATCGACAAAAGTTGAGTCCGGATGAAGTAGCGTCAAATCCAATGCAGTATGATTTGGCAGACAGAACGGAATCACCGGGCACTTTTCGCTGATCCATATTTCCTCAGGCCAAAAGGTTGTAAACTCGGCACCGAATGGAACGGTTAAAGCCAGCAGAAACTGAAGACCGAGAATACGGTGAGTATTCCGCCTCCATGACGGATTGAATTCTTTACCAAATGAATTTTTTACCCTATCATCACTTGATGTTCTTGTAGATGCTATTAGTGCTCTTAGGTTAAATTTGCTTTGAATGATGATATGTAACCACCCCTGCCATGGCTTAGTGATGCAAGCCGCAATATTCCTAAAATAAATTAAATAAATAAATTGCGGTATAGTCACATATGTGACGTTTTGGGACACGTGAGTCTTAATCCGTAAAAACTCCTACCTCGGAATTTAGCACTTTTGACTATAGGACTGTTTTATTTCGTTTCTTCTGCGGATGATGCATCTCTTACAATACTTACGGTATAGATTCAGTCTACGAGTTTCGATATCCTGGATTCAAATCAATATTCCATAAATTTCTGAAAAGAACTGAGAGTAATCTTAAAACACTACATTACAGCAGGTATACAGGAAAGCAGGCAAGAGAAGCACGAACATCATCCCTCTTTATCAAATATTTATATAACTGCTCACTCGCATTATCTCTCTCTCTCTCTTTAGTTCCATCCATGAAAGCAAAGAAGAAAAAATGCTACACTTCATCGCATAGATTATTCATAAATTACCATATCGTTACTGTCTGAATACACTATCCAGGTATAAAAGCATATGTGAATCCATTTGTCAAACTGGGTTTGATAACGCCAACTTGGAGCGTTCCACGAGAGAGGCTAGATTGAACGCTGTCGCCTGCCTTTTGCTTGTCCTTTCCACTCCTATTACCTTTTCCTGTTTCATTAGATGCTTTTTATTTGCGTCATTAACCCTCTACCATAGCCTACGGAAGCCTTATTGAAGGCATGGACTTCAATTTTACTAAAAGGATGAGTTCATCCGGAATCTGAAACACGCTACCAGCCACTTCTGTGTACCAATTGGTGTATGTACTGGTTTTGATGCAGAGTGCCGCAATCGGCAGAGAACAAGGTTTCAAGATCTGTTACATAAAACCGGTCCACCTCTCTGACCGCGACGCCCCTTTCATATCACATAAATGCGGTCTGTTCATCTCACTAATGAAATGGCAAGCAGGAGTTGTCAGGAATAAAGCCTTACACCCACACGACTGACTCAGACTATGCTAGCACTTAATGACCTTTACTTGAATTCCCAGAATCTTCCGCGGACGAACTGTCTGTTCACGTAATGAATCTCCTTTGAGGCTATTTTGAAACCATGTGGCAAACTATCTGGAAACTACCGGCGATCTATCTTGAAAGCGTCTTCAAACTATATGACAAACTGTGGCAAGTATTTGGCAAAGTTTTTTGAAACTATATTCGGCGAACTATCTGGAAACTGTCTTAAAACTCTCTGGTAAACTCTCTTGTAGCTATGCGTCACACTGTCTCAAAAATCTTACAAACCGTTTGGAACGTATAGGGCAAAATAGTATCTTGGAACTATCTTGCAACATAGCTGGGTGACTACCTTCAAACGGTCTTGAAATATCTATCAAACTTTGTTTATTTTTTTTAAATTTATTTCGAAACTATTAAGAAATATTTACAAAAAAACAAGAACTGTTACGTAAACATCCTGAAAATGAAGAAGAATACTTTCTGAACACTATCGGGCATAAACATATAAAACTTTTGATGAAACTAACTTGCAACTATGTGGAAACAATAAGAAAATTACACTTACTGGAAAAGTTTTAGGGGAATTTAAAACAAGTTTTAAGTTCCATATCTTATATTTCTTATATTTTGACATATTTCTTTCGAACCAAGTTTATAAGAATCTATATTCTGTTTCATGCTTAGGTCGCTGAACTCGTCAAACACAAAGTTGGGGCCGAAGTTCGCGGGGCGTGCTTATTGGACTCTCGCGACCATGGCGTCACGCGGGACGAGATGTCAATCATCCAAGCTCTCTCGGTGCTCGAATTCCAGTGAGAATGTGAAACACAAAGTCGTAGCGAGCTTCATCGGAGCGGGCGCGAGCAACACCGTGGGGTCAGGCAATTGAACGGCTGCACTGATGACGTCGCTCCCGCGTGTCCCTACTCCCTACATCCCTAAGCCGCGTTAGAATTAATAATACGTAATTGTACCTAGGCGGGCTGTAAATGCTCTGAACTTTCTCGACGGAAGATCGTTGTTTGTGGAAGTTATTTGTGACGACAAAGTGACGTTTCACAACTTTGGAAAGGAGTTATTTGAGGCCAAAATCTTCGCTTCGGAATCGAGGCGAAGATTGAACTTTGTGATATTGTGGAGCCGTGCGTTGTTGACAGTTCCGGAAGCGGCTTTAGAGCTCAACTTCCGGAAGTGTCAACAACGCTACCGGGGTCACCGAAGCGCCGTGTGTGGACTGACGTCGGTAGTGTGTGAGAGAAGAGGGGCGACGAGGGATTGAGAGGAAAACTCTAAGGAAGGGAATAAAAAAAAAGGTGCGACCAACACACACACACACACACACACACACATTCACACACAAAAATGGGAGTCAGGAAGTTCCGTAGAAATTGTTTGGGAGAGGGAGAGAGAGGGAGGGGTGATGGCAGTGAAGAAAGGGGATATACCTTCCCCCGAATTTTTAGAACACAGCTCTCAAGCGCCCGTTTCGGGTTTGAGCGGCGTCGCTGTCGGCGGCGGCGCTGGCGTATGCATAACTGCGCGTGTTGCATTATAGGACGTTTCCCCGCTAAAATTAGCGGAGAAATTGACGCCACGTGACCTCAACATCAATTCAGTTTTCCCGCTAAATGGGAGGAGCAGGAGAGGAGGAGGGGAGGGTACGGAGGAAGGTGGAAGGGCATACCCTCCTCCTCCTCCTCAAGAGCTGCGCTCTAATTCGACGTTACAGAGAACCGCAAACGTATTTCATTTTTTTTAATTATAACTCTCTGAATGCTATGGTCAGGGGCTGGGGCGATACCCCCTCCCCCCCCCCCCTTACACCTTCATGCCCCTTTCCCCTCTTTCGACGCCACTGGGGCGGGGAGGGGGGAATGACCCCTCCCCGTCCTCCCGTTTCGACGACCCTGCTAGAGGCGTTCCAACTGAGCGATGACGAGGAACAGCACAGCGTGCAATTTTTGAAATAATGGTTCTAGAGATTCTGGAATTAAAACGGTTTGCGTCCACGAACTCACAAGCGGCCATAACAGACTTCCAAGCGAGAGGCTCGTGCCAGGGCTCGTTGTATGCAGGCGCGTTCAGTGACATCATTTTATAGTTCATATCTTCGACGTCAGGGTCAGGGTTATCTGTTGTGAACGACAAATTTGATGGTGCCTGTTCAAGTGGACGGTGACAAGTTTGGTTGTGCACGATGAGAGCTTGGTGTCTTCGTGTTCTCGAAATATCACCGTCAATATTGACGACCTGACATGACTCTTATTTCCGTTAAAGAACGCATAATTAATCCCAGTTTGGCTAATCTTGAAAGTCTACCATAAAATGATTTTATCCCGCCGATGGGGGAGACAACTGCCCGGAAGCGAAATCCGTTCGAGAGTGGACAATGCTACTCGGCTGGTTGTGAATTAGCCACGTGGCCGAAATGAATAAAAGGAACAACAGGTACGCTTTTTTAGTAAAGGCTGCTTTATCGGCGAATTAAGAACGATATCAGACTATCAACTTCGACGGTGTTGATTTTACAATGCAATTGCCTAGACTCCATCATAGAGACAATCAAACATATCGGTCGCAGCCGTGGTCGCAGCTATAATCTTTCTCGTGACGTCACACGTATGAACCACGGCTGTCTCCGCGCGCTCTTTCGCTGCTGCTCTTGTTCGGAGCCTAGGGAGTGATAGCGGATTTTTCGCCCCTTCAATGAGAAACGTCACGAAGATACATGGATCTGCGGGTTTGTGAGAAGAAAACTGCTGGCAATATTTCCGCTTCTCCCGCCACTATGTCATAACACAAAGAAAGTTGTATTTGACGAGTTTAGCGTACCTTAGTGTACAACGCTGCAAAGAATGCTGGAGTGAGCATGTGGTACGCGAGCAAGCAAATGATCTCGCAGATCATTTGCACGCGTTCTCACGCAAACGAAACCATAGATAAAGCCACGCGCGCGCGCTAGTAGCTTTGACAGTGTTCTACACTAAGTATGAAACGAAGTATACATATTTTCCAAGGTACCGACACTCTTATTATCTTTATGTCGATAGACGTCTTGGTTTCTAGAATTCATAAAATCTTGTAAGGCTTTTTGGTTCATAAACGTTTTACTTAAGAAAATATTCTGAATTGTTATGTTTTGACTAACATTGAAGTTTTTTCGGTGCAAGGTTGTGACAGTATGGTGGATGTGCTTGAGTTTGTTAATCGAACTCATTGCGCTTCTGTAGTACTACAACCTGTATAAACGTTTGGGAGCAGAAAGACGTGCACGGATATCAGAAACCTTATATTGGGAAAACAATAATATAAAAAAACTTCACTCAAAATTAAGAGATATAAAGCGGCATTTTTATTCATTTTCAAACTATTTTTAGTTGTTTTCAGAACGGTATTTCACTCCTAGTTCCAACATGCTGAAGGAAGAATTAATATAAAATTTTTATGATTGGGAACCACAGAATGACTATAAGTCTTTGGGTAACTTGTAGAGGCTTGTCAGATGATTATATAGAATGCTTTATAGTGCCATAAAGATTCAATTTTTCATTATACTTCGCCATATTGTCAAGAAACGACACGTCGGTGTTCATTTCAAGGTCTGAAGTGGCAACCTAGAATTCCATTCATTTTATTTCTTTTTTCCCTTTAAGGGCCCTCGTGTGAGGGCATTACATAGGTATAACCTAACCATAACCTTCACGCGTTTGACATTTGTTGTATCCGAATCTTTCAGGCTAGCCCTGGTACAGCTTGCCCGTGTACCTCATCGATTTAAGAGACCATCTATGTAAAGAACAAAAGGTTTTCCAGGTTGGTCGTTGTGTTCCAGCATTTCATCTCCAATTCGAAATTCCTAAAAACATTGTTCTACTGTCTGCTCAAATGGAGAACCTTCTTTTTGAATCCTATTCACATTTAAAGCTGGTTCAAGAGCAACCGAGTTTGAATTTGTAAACGAAATGCATGCAAAAACTTGTATTTTCTTATGGTAACAAGTAAGAACCCCGATAAATATAAATTATCTTACAAACTTCATTTTAAATTTTTTTATAATTTCTGAGTGCTTATTTTTTAATGTTACCGAAACATATTAAATCAGTTTGAGATAATTCAATTTTATTGAAGGTCACTCTTGTTTTCGCTGGGATTGAATTCCGTCAAATCTTTACGAATGTTCTAATATTTTAGATACCTGGAAGCTATCTGCGAATTATCTATAAACCTTGAAACCTGTCTGGACGCTGCCTATAAACCCTGAAGACTATTTTGAAACTATCTGACCCTCTCTGGCTAATCATTGGAGAAACTCTGTGAGAACTAGGAAACCGATCCTCTTTATGCAAACTTGTGCAGTATAGTTATTGCAAATTCACAACCGAAATAGGTAAAAAATGTCCAAAGTGGTGATCTTTTTGTTTTATTCTTATATCCGAAGCAGTGTATTGAGGCATCGGCAGTCACTTCCTCGATTTACATATTTAAGAATGTCATAAAGAAAATAGAAAATTTTCGTAGACCGTACGCAAAAACATTGCCTTGCTAGTGTAAGCACTTGCCGTCAATTTCATTACTGATTGAGCATGCGCTTGCGGAGCCCGAAATCCGCAGTGTGCGGCCTATGAAAATTTCCTGCTGAACCAAAGCCCGAACCGCCGTTCACGCAAAAAACCATTCAAAAAGCACTGACCAGTGAGGCTCATGTCGAAGGACTCGGCGTCAATCTTCCTCAAGTCCTGGACAGTCCTCCAGGTAAGCGTGAGCAGCTGGTTCTGCGACAGGTCCACGGTAAGCAGGTTCGGCGCCCCTAAGAACATGTTCGCCGGTAAGATCCGCAGCCGGTTGTGAGAGAAGTAGAACTTCTTGAGACGCGGCAACCCCTCGAAGGCCAGCGGGTCCACCTCCGAAACCTCGTTGTATTTGAGGTCCAGTTCCACGAGCGCCGGCGTCCCGCTGAAGACCCGGGCGTCCAACCTCTGCAGCTTGTTCCGAAACATGTCCAGCCGCTCCAGATGGTCGAGGCCCTTGAATGTGCCCTCCGTCAGATCTACGATCAAGTTGTCGCTCAGGTCCAGTTCTTTCAGCGCACCCAAGTCAGCGAAGGCCGTGTCTTCGATGCTCTTTATCTGGTTCCGCTCTAGGAATAGGTGCGTCAGTGACGACAGACGCGAGAGGGCGTGAGCAGGTAGCTTGACGAGCTTGTTGTCGCCCATCTCCAGTTTTGTGAGGTGAGGCAAGTCGGCAATGGACTCCTTTTCCAAGTCGGTGATGTCGTTTGAGTCGAGAGATAGCGTCTTTAGTTTAGGCAGGTTGTAGAAGGAGTGAGTCTTAAGCGAGCCAAGGTTGGCTTGAGTGAACTTGAGGCTCTCCAGGGCAGGCGCCGCGGAACGCAGTGCTTCTGTCGGAACGAAGTGGAGATGGTAGTCACTACGGAACGTGCTGAAGGCAATCGAAACGATCGATGGCTGGTTCTGGAAGGCTTTAAAGACAACGTGGTCTTCTGTGAGATTTCTCACAACAAAGCAGGTGATTTCAACGTCGTCCTTGCCGATGTGTTTATTCTCGCACTTGCAATACATCGGCTGGTCCCTGAGATCGCAGAGTTCGGGGACTAAATCTGAGTCATCGCCAAGCGCTGGTTGTAGCGTTGAACACAAGAGAAGAAAAAGCAGACTGAAGAATCTGAAAAAAAAATGGAACTGATTAGGATTTTGGTAGCACTTAAAACAATAGTGCACACTAGATCAAATTATATACATAATTAATGTCTTCGTGAATGCCAGGAAAAAAATAGATAATCATGAACTGACGAGTATCGACCATCATAGAACACTTCTTCGAACCATTCAGCTTGTTGATGACGGTTCCCACGTAATATATAAAAAAATCGTAGGTGCCCTCAGCAATTCTTGTGTTTAGCGACCAATTTTGAATCGTATGTCAGAGCGTTTCTGTACCATCCTTGTCAAATTAAACGCGGTGAACTCAAGAAAGCACCTTCTGGAATTCTCGAAGTGGCTGCCGACGTTTCTTGAGATCTGGCGGGTTGCTTTTAAAGTTCTTACCAGCTTCTACTACACTCAATTTGTATTATTTATTTATTTGCAAGGCGTTTGGTGATCTAACCACAGCAAACTGCGGTGGTTGCACGGTGTGTGAAGAAGCTGAAAAAAAAAATCATTTCTCGTCCAGGATGCGGTACAGGTCATAATGACTCATTCTCTCCATGTTCCGAGTTTCACAATTCCTACTCCACTATAAGGTTTAGACTTCTTTCAGCCTCGTCATCCACCGGGATATATTTCCGTATAGATCAAAGTGTTTGACTATCCGAGTGCTCCGTTGTAAAGTGAAATCGCGGGCTCAAATTGTATGTGCTTTATTGATAACCCCTAAAGTCACTCACATCTGAAAAAAACTCAGGGCGTTGCTTATTACGCGGTGATTCTTTCTCCGACATTCTTACAGAGTAACGCAGCACTCTTGCCTGTGGAGCGATAACAAGATGATCGGGACTGTCACGCCCAGCGTTTTTTAGGCTGTCACCAACGTTACTAGGACACTCAGTTGGGAAACTCACCCTTGAAATTCCGGACCGCTCTTGTCCACCAAGACCGAACTAGATACGATTACAGCTCCGTCCTTTAGCGGCAAGCCAAAACATGAAAGTTGTTTTATATAGCTATTGCAAGGTGGCGCTGCGAGATACCCACACCGGCCCTTGCGCTACCCGACTGAACCGGTACGTGCATCCGTGCAATTCCCGGAGTGGCCGCTGCGGGAAAAATGGCGGCGTTGCGATCGCGTCTAGTTCGGTTCTCGATTACGGATCGGAGCCACTTTTTCAAAGCAGGCTCCTATGGCGGTTTCCCAACTGAGTTGTTCTAGTAGCCTTGGCTGTCACTGACTATTGTTATGGTTTGAACGTTCAGATGAAGGTGATCGCCATCTTGAGGGTCTAGTACCTAAGTATATTTACAAAACGTCAACAAAGGAATGGATGTCAAGCATAGGAGAAGATAAAATTGCTATTCCCAGAAAATATTAGAACCTCAACTAAGACTGCAAACCCTTTTTATACACTTGTTGATTTCTGTATTTTCATTCTCTTCTATGTGTTGTAAAGGGTGAACTGCTCTGAATGAGACAATATTTAGCTAAAAAATTGATTGATTTGGTTTACAGATATTGCAGATATATTAGAGGAATTGCACGAGTAGGGGGTGAGCAAGAAACAAATAGTATCAGGCACGCAGACAAAAAAAAAATAAGATCAAAGAAAAAAGGGTAGGCAGTGTATACGACACGGCCACAAGTTTAGGTGTGACAACGTCTACGTGCCGAGCCTACTGAACTGCAAGGCATGTGTCGAACGTAACAGATTTATTTGTAAGTGACGGAATTAATACGGATATCAAACGGAACAAATTTATTTGTTAGTTACAGAAACAATCTAACGAAACAAATATTTAAATATGAGGTAGACTTGTACAACTAGACGATATATAACAAACCGAACGAAACATATATCAAGCCAGAAATTATGCGTATTTAACCGCACGGCACACAGGCAATCGCAAACAAGTGCAGATCGAAACGCGAGTCACCGCACCGCCGCGGCCGCACTGGGCATGCGATGCGTGTCACATGCTGGCAGCGTGGGTGATGTCATGCCAGCGCCTGACGTACTATAATCATCTTGCTTGGTGCGTATCTTTTAAAGGAATGGAGATATCTTTATGATTCTTTCACCGTCACGTTTGGCTTGATGTGGTATATCAACGTTCGACATTTCAACTATCATGTATATAATAGGAACGGAAACAGAGGCCTCGACGATAGAGTGTAGGCTTAAGTTTCAACTTCCACGCAGAATCAGTAACACAGTATTGTAACAAGTTACATGTTAGCACCTATTGTGCACTGTGCAGCGTATGTCTATTCAACTTTGACATGATACCAAAAACAAATCAATCGATCGACACGTCGGTTAGCAACAGTGAGTCAAACTGCAGTGATCGCGAACTCTGACGACTCATCGAAAACGCCATTTCACTTCGCGCCTGCGCGAGATGAAACGGCGATTTGTTTATAATAAGATTTTAGCACGGCACAGAAATAAGACTGGCAGAGAAATTCACGAGGCTATTTTTATTGCCAGCTATGAAGCGGACATGTGTGTCAGCGCCCCGTCGGCAGGCCTGGCGGGTGACGAGGTGCAATTTATTCAGAAGTCCTGCAAGTTTCTGTAGGCGTGTTTCGGCATGATTGGGGGAAGTTATCAGGTTGTTTATTTTTGTTTCTATTTTTTCCAGCATCATGTTTACTTGCTGTATCGTGCGGAAGTAAAATTTTCAGTTGTCAGTCAGCGCTGTGTGTGTGTACTTCAACTTGTCCTCCGTCTTTTGCGCTGTTTTTCTTTTTCACTTCAATAATGCTGAATTAACTAGTTTAACCTTGTTAGAGAACAAAAACCCAATATCAAACAATATCAACAGCAATCGATGGCAGACAGAAATTAGTGATAATGAACGAGCGTTCATGGCAATAAGTTCCAAATATTATGGTTTTAAGAAAAGAAAACGGAGTTAAATATATTTATGCGTGGATGAAACGCTGAAATGTTAGCTCACATTGACTCCTTGCTGGTGATGTATCAAAAACT
Organism: Ixodes ricinus; assembly: GCA_037355805.1. Classification (NCBI taxonomy): domain Eukaryota; kingdom Metazoa; phylum Arthropoda; class Arachnida; order Ixodida; family Ixodidae; genus Ixodes; species Ixodes ricinus. The sequence goes on along the minus strand of JAZHYW010003601.1, from coordinate 3,022 downwards.
TGAAAATCGTTTTTAATGAGAAGAAATATGATAAAATAAATAATCAATGCACATTTTAGGCGTTTGATGCCACGACGTGCAGAAATGATGGCCTTAGCTTAATGTTAAACATCTGGCTAAAAATCTCTTTAACGCTGGCAATAAATAAACCGTAACGCTTTCTCTGAAAATATTTGAGTTTATTTACGTCTCATTGTCTGAATTTCAAAATGACTGAACCGCATTTAAAGGTTCGACGGACCCGAGTTTTGTATGTTAGAAGCATAGTAGCTTGTCAAGATACATACAATGTTTGCTGCAGGTATCCAACATTTTTTCAGTGCTGTGTTTCTTCTAAATTTATGCTTAGACCAAAACATGCCACGTGCACAAAGAAGACCGAGCTGCAACTGTTTAGTGGATCTGCGAACAAGAAAGGAGATGAGTGCCTTGGAAATTGTATAAATACGGTATTGGGGTAATTATGTTTACTTGTCAGGTGTTAAGGTTCATTCACACGGTTTCGTTTGACTGTGTTTGACAGCGTTCAGACTGCTTGCGTCGAGCTGTTGCTATGGCGACCCTTACGGCGAGCCAATGGGGAGGCGCTGTGCTGCCCGACGCAACACAGCACAACGCAGTCGACACAGCCGTGTGAACAAGCCGTGTGAACACTTGAAAATGGGTCATTTGTCAGGTGTTACAAAAATGATTAAGAGCATTACGATTCCGTCATAAGATGATCGTGTGATAAAGTACGCAGTCGTCGACGTATTTTTATGCAAAATAAAAATAGAAGCTTTTAGGGAACTGAAATGAGAGGAACACCTGACGACAAATTCGAAATAAAAATATTTGGGACAGTTATAACGAATGTACTGTGAGAAATGAGAAAGAAAACCAGATATTCAGTTAACCAGAGAAGGATTGCCTAGTACGGTGCTACGCTTATGCAAAAGTGTAGGCTGAGAAACTGTCTTAAGTGCCTTAGATAGATCTAAAAAAGAAAACGGGGTCGGCCTGGTCAAGCCAACAGATGTTGGCTTTTTGCCCGTACACCCGTCGCCTCTACGTACACTTTAAGACATGCCTGCGCGTCCACTTACCCGCAAAACACTCAACGAGCGAATCTCTGCGATCTACGAAATCAGCTGAGCGAATGATGAGGCGGAATATCCGTTTAGACCTACAAGTGAAATCTGCGCAGTGGCATTACGCAATGCAAAGCGTCGTGCTTGCATTGCGTAATGCTACAGCGCAGACAAAATTTTGAGGTCTAAACGGATGTTCCGCCTCATCATTCCCTGAGCTGATTTCGTAGATCGCAGGGATTAGCTCTTTGAGTGTTTTTCGGGTAAGTAGACGCGCGGGCATTTCTTAGAGTGTATGCATGGACAAAATAAACCGAATTTAAATTTGAATAAGTATTGCACTGATTTGATTATATTTGTTAAAATATACCAGTATCACGAGCAAATTCGTTTAATGAAGTTCGATTACTCTCCAACCGCAATGTATTCTGGACCGGGTAGAAGAGCTCACGGAACGTCTAAAAAATACGGTGTCACATTTTAAAACAATGTTTAACGACTTTTTTGAAAGATTAAAATACAACCCAGAGGAATAGTGGAAGTACTTGAAAGGCTCAAACAACAAGACGGGACAGGCATTCCGCCAATCAGCGACTCGGGTCGGTTGGTGGCCAATGATGTTAATTAAGCCGGAATCTTCAATAGTGGTTTTTGAATCTGTATTTACGTCCCCAATAGTAGTTGCCCCGTCCCCATTTCTTCACTTATATAGGACAGCCATGCCAGATACTGAACTAAGTCACGAGTGTATATTTAATCTGATCAAATAACCCGAGTGAAAACAAAACTATTCTGCTGTGTAGTAACATTGCCGTGTACTGGAGGAGCACTCTAGTATTTCTTCCAGCCTTTCTTTGCATTAATGCATAGTTCTGATCTCTGGAAAACCGCCTAGCGAATGGAAAAAAGAGCAAGTGAAGTCCGTTTTCGAAAACCGGCCAAAACGATAGGGATGACAAATATAGGCTTCCTTCGCTACTCAGCCTAAAGAGATTAGAACATATAGTTTAACACTGTGAAACGCCAACACTATAAGAAAAATCTGGTCGTAAAAGAACTCCTAGGGGTTCTTCGGCTTGTCCAAATTTCGCACCCTAAAAAGTTCTTTTCAAGCGCCCCCTAAAAGGTTTCTTCGCGAAAAAAAACAACCTATAAGGCATTTTCTAAGCTCCTTTTTTGATGAGAAAGAGTTCATCGCTTAGTTGCCTCTTGATTGCGCCAGATGGCGATAGTGGTTGAGGCAGAACCGCTTTTCACGAGCTGAAAGAGTTCTTGCATGGAGTGTCAAAAACACTTTCAGAAATAATTTTTTTTATAGTGTAGATACATAATTTTTAAATTCAGCATGACTTCGGAAGTGGTTTTTGATGCGACACAAAGCTGTAGTGAGTGACAGCTGAAGAAACTTAAGGTGTGAGGCTCACACGTTTTGCTTGGTAATTCGTTCTTCGGCGTCCTTTAAGTGTCCATGGCTGCAGCGATAATAAGTTGCACGGGGATCGCCCCACCCCGCGTTTATTCAGCTGGCAAGGACTATAGTTAGATTCTACCATGATGAAGTAGTTAAAAGTCTCGGACAGTGTTTTTAGCTGGCTTACTGACGATCGAGAAAATAGAAAATCGGCAGCTTTGGTTAGCGACAAAACGTAAACTTACTAAGGCGAAACGTCGGGTGTCCCCCAGATATCGGTGTTAGGGGTCGCTCATATTTTAAATATGTATAAATGACATTTCAACATAAATTATGCCCAGCATTCGTCTCTACGTGGTTGACTGCGCTTTATATCGCATCATTAAGTCAGAAAAAGAAGTTAGTGCGCAGGCCAACCGGTTGAAGTTTGCCGGTGCCCCCTTTTTTCTACCACTGTAAACATTTAGTTCTTCCTGCCTTAATTTACGGTGAATGGCACTATATCGAGTCGAAGCAGGACTGCTTGGTTCTCTAAGATGTT
>JAZHYW010003599.1:0-15872 GCA_037355805.1 Ixodes ricinus | reverse complement strand
GGTAAGTTAGCATGCAAATTACTCTGTCATCTTTCGGTTTCACAAGTGCGATTATCCGAGTGCATGATAGAAGTAAGAGAAACGTAATCGCTTCATCCATAGCATGAAATCGCGCCATGACGAAGTTACGCGAAAGTGGTAGGGTAGAGCGTCTTGTAAAGTGCGCCTTCCATGTGTATGCCGCTGTCTCGAGGACAGAGCTCCTCGCATATTATCGTAAGTGGTTTGCACGAGCGCTGGCGTGGCAGGACCATCTATGCTATCAGCTCGCGCTAATGTGTAGCTTCTGCGTAAGATGATGCACTTCCTTACTTTGCGAAGTGTCATCCGCTAGCTGCGCTCGCTTTTCGTTTTTTAGAATGTCCCTATCATCACCGAGAAATCTCGCTGCATCGCTATCGGGAAGATCAATGATTATTTGTAGCTTTCTACAAGCTACTCCACAGAACTCTTGTAAGCAGCGGTAAAATAAACACATTGCAAACTATTTTCGCGACCTTGCCATTTCGTCTATATCTCGAACTGCCAGTTTCGGAGATATTCGCGAGTACGAATTTTTCGCAATCGGGAGTGCTGCTATGTATTCCTTGCCATATATTGAGTTATTCGCGGGTCCAATTGTTCGCGACTTCATTCAAATCGCTGAACATTGTTCTAGCTAATTGTTGCATGCCATTGAAAACCTTTAAAGTCAGTGACATTAGGAAAAGCTTAGGTCACATGCAGTCGTTTGCTAAATGCATTTAGGAAAGGGAAACCTCGAGGGCATGGGTTTCTTTATTCTTTACACATCTGTTTCTGTTATTTTCAGCTTCCGAAGAGGATGTAAGACGGAAGCTGCAGACCGCACGACTGCGGATAAAAAAAGTGATTGAATCGTCAGATTATTCGGATGAAGATGCAGGAGCAATGGAAAAAGAAAATGTGAAGGCCCAGAAGGTATGTATGGTTAAGGAGGCCATAATTTAGTTATGTTATCAATAGATATTTGGTGTGCTTTGAATATAGACCATGCATTAGCTTTGTATTGGGTAGTACAGAAAGTTTGATAGCTAGTATTTGTTGCATCCCAGAGCACACATCGCAACTATACTTCAAGCCTCCTTATGGCTCTCCCGACATGGTTATTGTGCATGTGTGCCGTATAAATCATTCCTCATTTCCAGAAAAACCAAAAAGAAAAGCTGGGAACATCGACAAGGGTGGACTTGATGAAAATTCTGGAGCAAAAGCAAAAAAAAATGGCTGCTACTCAGCACAAGTCGACGAACCCTGGAGAAGTGGAAGAAAAGTTGAAGCGGGCTGAGCGTCAGATTGCACGGCTAGAAAAAGAGCTCTGGCAGAAAGACCGGGAGCTAGAGAAGCTCCGTTACCTGAACATGAGGCTACAAGAAAACATCATAGAAAAGTTTGAAAGCTGGAAAGGTATGGTGCAAGCTTCATCGCATGCAGCAATAGAATAATCTCATCTCTTTTTTTGCCTCCCCCCTTCCCCCCATTGCTGCAGCTCCCAATCCTGCCCATGCCCCTGCTGCCACTGCCCTGGCCCATACCCCTGCCGTCGGTGCTGCTGCCGCTGCCCCCCTTCCATTGCTGCCGTGGCCCTCCCTCATGCAGCGCCCTCTTCCGCGGCTGTCCCTGCTGCCATGGCCCTTCCTGCTGTGTCCCCCTTGCCCCAGCTGCCACCGTTGCCGTGGCCGTTTCTGTGGCGCCTGCCCCTGCCCCGGCTGCTGTGGCTCTCCCTGAGGTGCCGGCCCCTGCACCTCTACATGTCGCCCTGCCTGGTGTCGGCGATCCTCCCGCGGGGGTGCGTCATCACATTGTGGAGAACGGAATGGTGCGTTAATCTGCAATCCTTTTATGCAGTATCAAAAATAACATGTAACTAGGTCACTATTAGGATGCTGTTTCACCTGAGCAACTTTTGCTCAGAGTTTCTTCAGTTGTAGATAATAATATAAAATATTCAAACATAGACTGAGTACATAAATGACAAGTTTGCATTTTCTTTATAAAGACTGATTGACACAACCTTACAGGCTTGCATACAGTTCTCGCTTATCACTTTTTTGTACTCGCTCCTTTTCTATACCCTCTCCATCTTCAACGTCGCCACAACGTGGCTTCCCCTTGCAGTTTACGAGGAGAAAGATTGTTTTTCTATGATGTATCCCAGAACCCGAGCCAATGACGAACGGCGCTCGTCAGCCACTCGTGAGCGGGGGTTTTCCATCCACGGTGATTGCACCAGTTGCGTCGTCGTAACTGCCGAATATCTCATAATCGGAGTTACAAATACCACAGAACGTAGCTTCAAGCACATATTTAATGACACCTGCTACATTATATAAAAACAAAACCAAGTGTCTTCAAAAACCTCTTTAGTGCCCCTTTAAGATAGGGGTGCAAGATTTGGTCCACCCTCAAGCTTTTGACGGAGCCGAAATGACATAAATATACAAACCAATTGGATAATTATCTGCCCTGTAAAGTTATCTGGTGTGGTTAAGGGAGCTTCAGACATCTGCACTTAGCTGCACTAATCCCCACTGCATTGGCTTCAGACAGTGCGAGCTGCCATTGTAAGGGGATTATTGTAATCCTTTCACAAAAGACTATGAAACGCTAATGTCTGAAGGGGCCTTAAAAGTTGCCAATGTGCCTGGGGAATGGGTGCTGCCACTTCTGAGAATGGAGGTTCATAAGTGTTGATGATGTTTTTGAAACGAAGTGATAGTTTGCAAGCTCTAAATTTTGCGAAATTGAGTCGTTTGCATTATGTATTTTTTGTAACAAAAATTTTAGACACTGGAGAAAAGCAGCCCTCATCATTTAGGCCTCTGAACGTTTTTGTTCACTTTCCACCCATAGAAACACATATGCAAAAGGACCTAGGCACACAGATCTCACAACACTGCTACAAAGCATTGGCCTACGGATCCCTACTCGGCAGGTATGAGTCCCGGCCGAGGTACCCAGAATACCCAGAATATGGCTGAGGCTTATTGCGAAGAAATGCCGTGTAGCTCAGATTTGCATTGCACGTCAAAAGTTCCCCAGGTAGCCTAAGTCCTCAGTCCGCCACAGGATCGTGCCAGATGCCCATCGTAGGTTTGACAAGTAAACCCTCAAAGTTATATTTATTATATTTGACAACACTGCCACATCCTTCCGCTTCAAAAGTCTTATATATTAACTGGCACCATACAAACAAAGCATAGATGACTGGACCTGCACAAAGCAAGTGTTTTGAGTCAGCAAGGGCATCCGCTTAAACCAATGCTTGCCAAACAGATTGCAGTGGCCATTGGTCATCGGAGCAAGTGGGACTATCGACAGACCGTGCCACGTGTGGTCGGCCCTTGCTCCATTTGATTATTTTTAATATAATCTCGGGTTCAAGCGTGTGACTCAGCTTGTTCGAACTGCCAAGGGTTCGGACCTAGGCCACTGTTTAACGGGATTCCGGCAACCAAGGCGACTGCCGTCTGCTCAAAATGCCTCCTCCTTTTTAGCAGACAGCGTTTGGAGGAAGGGCATCACTGATGGCAGCCTTCAAGCGTTGGGCTCAGCACTTAAGGCTTGTGCCTAAAGTGGTGTTCATAGCTCTTGAATTAGGTCTGTGCAGACGGACTTAACTGTGCAGAAGGATATGTTGGCGTTTTGAGATCAGGTGTGTTTTCAGCACATTTGCTATGTGTTTCAATGGGCGAAACGTGAACAAAAAGAGTTAAAAAATGAAAGCCTAATGCTGACGGCTGATTTTCTTGAACACCTTATATTTTGATGCACCTGGCACTACGGACATGTTTTCAGATTTGAGCTTGGGTGCATTTTTATCGAAAACATGGTCCTAAAGTATCAGTGTGTCATTTTGAGTCAACCTTTTCATGGAAATACTATTTTAACTGTGTTGTCAATGTGCTTAAAAGAAACAAAGGTTGTGTGTGACCTATTTCCCCATTTAAAATGTGATCAGTGAAAATGCAATCTTTTTTTCACAATTTTAAGGCACTTGTGGTACATGATCAACATGTAGCATAACAAGATAAATTAAAAAGTGTCTATCGTTCCTTTTTGTTGGACAATATATTTTGTTGTGCAGGCTAAAATACCTTTAAGGGCAACTCCGCTTCTTTTTAAGTAATGCAAAACAATACAGTTCTCTTTGTTATCATCTACAAAGCCCACACGGCAAATATTACGACGGAATTCCGCCTAGAAGTTCATTAAAATCGCTGTCAGAGTTTGGCAAGCACGAATCCGCTGGTTTTGGATGAGACGTGCGGACCAGACAACACTGCCCGGCTGCACTTCTGCTTCCTCCAAATTCCTTCTCCCGGCACGTCCGTAACGTCATCAAGCATGTACAGTTTTTTTTTTTATTTTTTTTTTTTTTTGGGGGAGGGAGAGCACGGGTGGCGCTAGCGCCGTGAGAGACATGAGCAGCGCGCTCGGCCGGCTCGGCACTCGACTATTGATACCCTACTGATAGGCCCATTGCCTTGTTTAGCGCGGCTTGTGTGTTCAGTGCGTATTGACGTGCGACAACACGTGCTTTGCAGATGACGCGACGATGACTGCAAAGCGCATGTCCGCGTGATAGATCACGTGCCTTTTGTATATCACGTGGGTGTACATGCTTAGTGATGCTGAATATACAATGTTGTCCGGCCTTGCCACCGTTTCGGTTTCAGTTTGCGATCATGGCTAAAGTAAAATTGCACGAAAAATATTTTATTTTGCGCGAAACAATTGGGGATTGTTTTTGAGTGTTTCTTAAAGCATAATCGGCCACTATGTCAAAATTTTCGATATTGAGCGGAGTTGTCCTTTAATTGGGAAGCTGTAGCCTATATTTCTGTTCTTCTTATTAAAATTGTTATTATACATGTCTGTGCAGGTGGACCTTGGACAGGGAATCCATGTCACGGCAACCGCATGGAAGACAGTGTGCGATTCAAAAAAATTCCATATGGGTGAAGGAACTGGCTGTGGCCATGTTCGGAGATAGAGTTCTGCTCGAGAGTTGCGTGAATGGTAAGTGCACTTCTTCCTTCCCAAAAGTTCCTACTGCCTTGGTGATTTGCCGTGACTCAAATGTCCTGCAACCAATATTAGCTAACTTACACTTAAAATAGATAATGCTTTTTGATGCGTTTTGAAACTAAATGGTTGACTTTGTTTAAGGGAAATGCAGCTTATAAAGAGCATGACAGTTATGTAGCTTTATTGTTCTTTCTTTCCAGGGAAACACTCCTCCAAGTTTCCAGGCCGTCCCCCAAAGCCAGGTCTCTGCCCCCACAGGATGGGAGTACTGAAAGGTGAGGGTCATATTGTCCGTGCTCAACATAGCACCTGCTCTTGTAGTGTATTTGCTGTTTGGTTCTTGGCGTTTTTCATAGGATTTGAGTTTGTTTGTAGCTTATATGGGCTCAGCATGTACAAGGAAGTAACGAAAGGCTTTGTGCATACACCCAGCCAGTCTAGCTGACAATTAGAACAATGGGTTTACGGCGAACTTTATACATGCAGTCAGACTAGGTGTTGAGGGCAAGCACATTCTAAGATACCTAACAAATAGGCATAGAAAGAATCTCACATAAGATGTGGGATCCTTTATGAAGTGCAATTGACCCAGATGTTTATGGGTTGCATTGCATTTTAGTGCACTCTTACTTTGTGTTATAAACTGCATATCTTCAATTTGAGTAAGCATTAATGAAAGAGTGGGGCAAGCACATACAAAATAGAACTTGTTGGCCGAGCTAACAATGCTCTTGTTTCTGCTGCTTGCAAAATATGCAAAAAGACTCACTGTTTTAGTCGCATCATTGCTAAACATGGGCATGACTCATTTTGTGATACTGTTACTGTTGGTAATTCTTAGTAAAGTTGTTGCTCTCTCAGGAGTGTGCAGTTTGAATGTAGAAGTTTAATATAATATTGAGGAAGGCTGAAAGGCCCAAGGCTTTGCCTGGGTATGCCAAACTATTGTAGAAGGTCATACGGATCTGGGAATTTTTCAGATTTATATACTTCTGCATCCACTTGGCATTGAGTTTCACATAATGTTTACAAAATTTCACATAGTGTTTAAATTTTCCAACCAACGACAGCAAAGAGCTAATGTCATGAGAGACCTAAGTAATGTGACACATTACTTTGAAATCTTCCTCCACTTGTGAGTGAGGAAACATGAGGAAGCTGTCAGTATTTGGTTTCACTATATAGTTCAAGCCAAATCTGTAAAAGGTTCCCACCATTGCTAATGCACTAACACGGAACGGAGTCTTATCACTCAGCTAAGGTTGAACATTATCACTCATGAATGCCCAAGTTAGCTTGAGACTGACTCAGTAGTGTGCAGTTGCAGGGAACCATAGCAATAATTTACAATGTTTCAATCTCCAGTGCATTATTAAATAAGTGGTCTGTATTATTTTTTTTGAAGACATGTACCAAGCTCGCTTACAAGCACAAGGCATGCCAAGGGACCTCGCATTCACCTTAAGGAAGGATGTCACTGGCCGCATCAATGAGAAGATCGGTGATCTCAGGAAGCTGGAGAAGAGGAGGTAATTGTCGTGCCGAAATCTGTGTTTATCAACGCAAGACTGAGGGAGGGGGGGCAATAGTTTGGCACTGCAGGGCCTTGGAGAGCTCTAAAAATATATTATGTGTGCTATACTAGCTTAGAAATAACTGTGGCCCAACAAAGGCAGCCAGGAAAGATCTTCGTTATTCTAATTCACTGCAACTACTAAGGCAGGCATCCAAGCATTTTAGAACTGGCTGTTCTCAAAAAGACAGTTTAATGAGCCACATAAATTCACTAGTACTATGATTTAAAAACCATCACAGCTTAAATCTTTATATTCTTGCCACGTGCATGCACTTCTTCAACGCTGTTCTATGATGGTGTGGTGTCATGACAGGATGGTTAACCAAACCTGCATATGCAGGAATGATGGCACCAGAGTGAAAAATTATTAGGTTAGTTTCAGGTGTTCATATGAGTTTTTATTTACTCTCATTTCATTCCAGGTTGCAGGCTGCTGCAGCCGCAGACACCGAGGATCACGAGTGACTGCAGATAACCGGTTTTTTCTTGTATTGTATTTTCTTTTGCTGTCAATTTATGTTTCTTATTTGTGCTAGTAAATGTTTTCTTCTAATGTTTTCAATAAAAATATATCTTAAATTCCACTCAGTTCTATCTTTTTCTTGGTAGCTCGTCTATAGAAACATTCAAAACTGGGTGAATTAAATTAAGGTATATAGGTATATTCATCTCCAGCGTAAAATGACTTTTTCCTGGGATCATATCCAGTTACCATATCAGACTGTGTTTTGGAAATTTGGTATTGTGAAATGGTAACAGCCCACAAAGCTAATTCCATTTGGACCCTCTACTTTTCTTATCTGCAATGTCTCGGTTTAAAAATACCAATTGGTTTTAATTTGTTTATTTTTATTATTATTTATTGATTAAATAATAATTAGAAGTCAAGAAACACAAGCCATTATGGTTCCCATTGGAAGATACCAATGGGTATTTCTCCAATTGGGAACCCAAAAACGCTGATGGTTACAGTTCCCATTGGAAAATACCAATGGGTGTTTTTCCAGTTGGGAATCCGAAAACAGATGGTTATGGTTCCAATTGGTATTATTCCAACTGGCATTTTTCCAACTGGCATTTTTCCAACTGGCATTTTTTCCAACTGGCATTTTTCCAACTGGGAAATTACCAATTGGTATTTTTCCAGTTGGGAGTCCGAAAACACAGATGGTTACGCCAACTGGTACCAACTGGAAAAACCAACTGGACCCAATGGGTATTTTTAACTGGGCCGACAAACGACGGCACCGACGACGCCCAGCTGGTCACCCAACGAGCAGAAGAGGTGCGCCAGCTAGCTCGCCTTCGCATAAAGGACCAGCAACGTGTCGACGCTGGTCGGTACAACCTTTGTCGCCGCGACGTGGAGTTCCAGCCTGGAGACAGGGTGTGGGTGTGGACACCCATTCGCCGCCGCGGACTCAGCGAGAAACTGCTAAAACGCTACTTTCGACCCTACAAGGTCATTCGCCGCCTTGGGGACTTAAACTACGAGGTACTCCTCGACGGAACCCGACCATCAGGACGCCGCCAGCCTCGACCCGAAGTCGTACACGTAGTTCGACTGAAGCCGTTCTACGCGCGATAGGATTGCAGCAACGCATGTTTATTTCGTTTCACCGTAAATATTTTTAGCCATTTCTGTTTTCCTTTTTCGTTGCATCGGGACGATGCACTTTTAAAAGGGGGATAATGCCGCCCGCAGGGCCGAGAAAGCAACGCTCGGTCACCGACTTCTAGAAAATTCGCGTTCATGCTCGCACCAGACGTAACTTCCCACCTGCTTTGTTGTTCTCGAAAGTGCCAGTTCATCCTCGCCCCGAGCGCGCGACGCTCGAGCCTTCTTTGCCGAACTTTCGAGATAGTGACGCACTGTAGATAAGCAGCTACCCGCGACCTTGTCGAGTCAGTCTCGCTCGCGCTCTCTGTTTCGCCGCCGAATCGCCGCCTGCTTTTCTGCTGCATCGACGCTCTTTCGTTACTTATTTTTGGTTGGCACAAGTTCGCCCATTAAATCGTTATCTTCAGTTCACTCTTCGCCTTCTCGTCGCCTTAATTCGTGACAATATGATATTGGGCATCACAGCACTGGTTTCCAGCGACTGCATCAGACTAAGAAAAAAATTACTACCCTGGGTAGTGAAAATGGCGGTCCGGAGGCTGTAACTACTCCAAAGGGCGAGTTACTAGCCTTTGCGCAAAGTTACGTCCACCTCTGTGAAATGACCACTTTTCTGCAGGTGACGTCGGGGGGTCGATGACTTTCTAATCCGTTATTCACTTGTAGGCCAGCCGTAAATGATTTCAGTATTTTAGATAACTACAAGAAGACTATAAAGTATGTTCTTCCTTAGCTTTCGTGATCCTTAAAAATCCGCCAAGATCACATGTGTTGTGCAACGAAGGTGTTTCCTTAACCCGGCGATCATTCGGCCGCTAGGTGACGGCGAGCAGCCGGCCACGCGCGCCTCGTTCCACTCGCCTAGATAAAGTGAGGCGGAAGCGGCGCGAGGGTCAGTCGGCCGATTACAGCCGAGCTGTGATATCTATGTTAGTATTCTAATCGACCATGTCCCATTAGATGTAATTTCTTGTGCACGAAACCACTGGCTCTGTGTTATTCCTCCAGGTCGGCTATGTAGCAAGGCAAACCGACCATAATGACGCCCAACGTGGGGCCCGAACCTACGACCCCGAGATTAAGAGCCTCGTGCTCTACCGACTGAGCTAGCCGGGCGGAGGCCCTCCCATAATGGTTCTTTACCCGATCACTGGAGGCGGTCCGACGGGCACCTCGGTGCAGGTGGCCTAAGTAGGCAACTGTCTTCGGACTGCTGCTATGAGTGCGAGCAGCCCGGCCATCGCCAAAACCAGTGTTCAAGACTTCTGGACACTACAAACAAGAGGTGGCACAAGACGGCGGCAAAAGGCCGGAACCAGAACCAGGAAACTACTACGGCCGGCGACGCTGGAACCAGAGAGCTACCCGCCCACGGCCTTTGCAATCCCAGGGAGCAGTGAGGCCGCGGCACGGATTCCATCGGTATGTCGAATCCAGCCCGAGCCTAACATAACTGAACCACGCATGACGATTTCACTGCTTGATTTTACCATTGCCGCACTTTTGGATTCTGGGGCCGCTATCCCGCTTATAGGGGATTTCGTTTTCGAACTCTGCAAAGCAAAAAAGATAAGCCTCCGGGAGTGCGAAACCCGTTTGCTGCAATACTTCATTTCACCTTAGGTCTGTGCGCGGCTGACGTTATGAGCCGAAGGGCCAACCAAACAGCGCAAAAAGCGCAACGTCATGGTGTGTGCTATCTGCGCTTGATGGGACTAGCCGGCGGAGGAGCACGCACAAAGAGACGGCGAATACCGGCTGGTCCTATCAACTGCAGAGAGCACGCCATGAAGCGGTGCCTCTTTCGCTGTTTGATTGGCCCTTCGGCTCAAAACATCGGCCACGCTCAGATCTAAGCTGGAACGAAGTGTAATTTCACGTACAGCGATAACAGCTTAAGGGGCCGTGAGGCTGAAGACTCTGTTTAATGGAAAGAAGCGGCGACAGCGATTTCTTTATCTGCCAGGAATCGTGGTACCCGTGATCTCGGGCCGAGGTTTCATTTCAGGCGTAAGCATGACACTCGAATTTTCTGGTGGCGGATAGCGGCTGGGACAACAAGAGGGGGGACTGCATCCGTAACCCGCCCATTGCAGCCCACTTCACCATGGCGCCGGACGTCTTGCCTGCCGGCGTTCGAGAATCGTTGCGAAAGTGCCCCGCAAAAAGCCAGCAGAAGCAGGAGTTGCAAGCCGTCCTGCAGTCTTTCTCACCAATGTTCACGGAAATGCCTGGAAAGACTGACATCCTGCTGCGCCCCATTGAAACCGGTGACGCGCCGCCTCGGAGGTGCAGCCTTCAACCAATCAGCGTCCACAAAAGGGCACTCCTTGATGCGGCGCTCGAGGAGATGATCGACACCGGTTCAGTACGTGAGTCGAAGAGCCCCTGGGCGTTCCCCGTGGTTCTCGCTCCGAAAAAAGACGGAACCGACAGACTCTGTGTGGATTACAGGCGGCTTAACGATGTGTCCGTACGAGACAGCTACCCTTTCCCCAGCATTTCCTTCGTGACGTACGCGCTCGGTAACGCGACCGTGTTTACAACGCCGGATTGAGGTCGCGATTCCTTCAGATCGAGATTCACCCATCAGACGTTCCAAAAACTGCTTTTATCTGCCACAAGTGGTCGTTTGAGTTCACCCGACTGCCGTTTGGCTTTTCTAACTCTGCAGCCAGTTTTCACCGCTTGATGGATGTTGTACTCGGGAACTCGGAAGTACGAATTTGCCATGCCATACATTGATGATGTGGTTGTTTTCTCGAGAACTATTGAGGAGCATGTCGAACACCTTCGCATCGTACTTAAGCGAATGCGTAATGCTGGCCTCATGATTTATCCCGGAAAAGTTCAGTTGGCCGCATCCAAGAATAACCTCTTTTGATTTGTTGTGGATAACGGTACGCTCCGCCCCAACAAAGATAAGTTGCGCGCGCTAACGGAATACCTAAGTCCACATGACGTAAAGAGCCTACAAAGATACCTCGGAATGATTGCGTTCTACAGGGATTTTATTCCACACTGTTACGAGATATCCCAACCGCTCAATCACCTTCTCAAAAAAGAGCGCCAAGTCACATCACCTTCTCAAAAAAGGCGCCCAGTTGTGTTGGGCCGAACAATAATGCGCATTCACAGCCCTTTCAAAGCCGTTCATTCTGCAAACAGACGCAAGCGACTGTGGCCTGCGTGCCGTCTTGCTGCAGAGTACGACGGTGTGCTTCGGCCAGTTGCTTTCACGAGCCACGCTAACTCCAGCCGAGCGCAACGTTATGTCGCAGAACGTGTATGTCTCGCCATCATTCATGTTTTGAAGCGCTTCAACATGTACTTAGATGGCGCAACTTTCCAGATCTGATCTGATCACTTAGCGCCCTTATGGCTAAAGGAACTTAAAGGGGCGATGCAACAATTTTTGTACTTTGCGCAAATACCGCTTAGAACGGATCCCTGACGTTGATGACCTATGAAACACGCGTTCGTTTTTCACCCCACGCAATAGAAGTCCCAGAAACAAATTAAAGAAAACGAGCAGCGTTCACCCCTCAACTCGCAGCCAGAACAAGCGGCCACGTGACCTGGAATGGATTATATGCCGCCAATGTTGATCATAGCCACGCGCTGGGGTTGGCAAAGCACAGGACACGCGCTGAGTTCCAGACATTGTTATGGCTCGGCTATTGTCGTCGTTGAAGCGATTGGACACGGGCCACTACTCCGAATGCTTCTCGAGCTAGTAATTATCACGAGCCCAAATCGAGCGCCCACGCAATGCTCGGGTCCAATCTATGAACCGCATTCAAATATCGTCACTTGGGTGTACTGCGATCCCCACGTTACGTCATCAAATTTTGCAAAAGAGAGATTGAATGAAAATGATCGCTTTGTCCTTGAAATTACACCGCAACAAAGGAGTTTCTTGGCCAGTGGCGTTGCGTGCGAGTATCCTTGAGTCCCACCAGTGCCAGTAAGCTCGTGTAAAGTGAAAAACATTCCAACTGAATATTGCTGCGCTGCAGGCTCCTTAATAATCCAGCTTCTAATCCAGCTTAATAATCCAGCGACGACTTGCTCGCCGGGTGCTTACGCTACAACAGTATGACTACTCCTCCGTGTACCTCCCGGGGTCAACCAACAAAGTTGCTGATGCGCCCTCTCGTGCTCCACTTCCCAAAGAACACTCGAAGGATACCCATGGCTTGATGACCGTCGCGGCCACGGCACGAGGATCCCTAGATTCGGTGGGGTACATTGGCGAGCCGTGAGGAGCTTCGCAAGGGCGCAGCTGGATGACGGACTCTTCCAAAGCGTGTCCACTTGGCTG
This sequence comes from Ixodes ricinus, assembly GCA_037355805.1. Lineage (NCBI taxonomy): Eukaryota > Metazoa > Arthropoda > Arachnida > Ixodida > Ixodidae > Ixodes > Ixodes ricinus. The sequence continues at coordinate 3,302 of JAZHYW010003599.1, read as the reverse complement.
GCAGCGAGAGGTCCAGTAGACCACCCAAGTGACAAGGACTCCGACTCCTATTTGATGAGCGGCACTGGCCTCCTGCTGTGCAACCTCCCACAGGCCTACGGCGATCCGGATGGCTCGGCGTTCCAGACCGTGATACCCGTAAGCTACGTAAGGTTTTCATTCGTTACATGCATGACTCTGCCTTCGCAGGACACAGATGTGGAGCATGCTTACGAAAATTGATCCCAAATTGCTACCTGGCCGGGCATGAGGCAGGATGTGCTCCGATACGCTCGTAGCTGCTTGGTGTGCCAGAAGGCAAAACCACGTGGTGGTCAGCCCCCGGTCTTATGCAACCAATCGTGAGCCAGAGCCCTTGCCAGACTTGTTGCTGTGATGTCATGGGCCCCTTCCCACGCAGTCAACGCGGTAGTCAGTACTTGTTCGTTGTATCGACCACTTGACGAAAAGTGGGTTGAGTTATTTCCTTTGCATAGGCTAGATTCGCAAAACATCTGGGACTGCCTGCTGGAAACGTTCGTTAGGTTCGGTTTTCCAGCACAGCTTGTCAGCGATATTGCCTCCTACCTAACGAGTAAGGTGTTCGTGGACGCATGCGTGGTGCTGGGAATTAAGCACAAAAGAACTTCACCATACCGCCCGCAAGCAAACATCACGGAGCGGGTAAATCAGCAACCTTAAGATGATGTTATGTGGCCTACACCGAGCGCCACAAGGACTGGGACGGGAAACTGCCGGAGCTGGCATTCGCAACCCGTACGACCACTAGTCGGTCAACGGGTCTCACTCCTGCCCAATTGAATTTCGGCAAGGAGCTCGCGTTTCCACTTTTAACAGCCTTATTTCTACAGAATCTGGGGAAGGCTTCGCCACTACGTAAAGTTCGCAGAGGACCTGCGAAAGCGCTTCTCCGACAACCTTCGAGAGGCCCGAGAAAATCTTGGCGTCGCCCGAGTGCAGCAGTTGGAACAGAGAACAGTACAACCAGGGCCGACGTGACCAGCAGTTTGAGGTGGGAGACTTTGTACTCCGGTGCACTCAGCTACTGAGTGACGCCGCTCGAGGCTTCGCAGCCTCCCTTGCAAACAGGTGGGAAGGTCTGTTTCGCGTGTATGAAAAGTGCTCACCACCCACTTACAAACTAGTTCACTGTGAGTCTAGTGAGGAAACCGGACCTGTTCATGTCACCGACCTAAAACGATTTTTTCAAAGCAGAAGACGAGGATTCTTCGCAGGACCGGAACGGCACTAACGGCAGTCTTTGGTGTCACCGGCGTCGCCGGTGACACCAAAGAGAAAGGAACACTTTTTTTTTGTCTCCTCGGCTTCGCCTCTCTCGCATCTTGGTGTAGTATTCTACTTCCACGGATCTGCTCACTTTTCAAGAGAGGGGGGAAAAATTGTGTGCCCACCTCAGATCCGTTCTTTAAAACATTTTGGCAGGGTGTAGAAGCAAGACTTCGCTCGCAACTAAGCACCTGCCTTGTCCTCTCTCTTGTTTCAGGAAGATGGCTCGCGGCAACAACCGGCACCACACCCCACCGTCAGAACGGCAGGAGAGCTCGGGCTCGCGGAGGTTCGCGTCGTCGAGGACGACAACGGACCATGGCCACGCATCAGTCATGGCGGGCCACGTGAACCTGCAGCAGGACAGGTCGGCGGACCCGGCCTGTGCGACCAATGCCGACGACGCCCGCAGCGCACCGTGGCCACTTGGACGATCCTGGCGGGGGACAGTTCGCTCGGCTGGGCATCGGACCTGCGTTGGAGAGACCGTCCCGAGAATGGCTGCCTTCCAGCCAACATCCAGGAGCCGTTCCGCGGTCGGACCCTCGAGGACCGCCACCCCACAAAGCCGGCTGCACAATACACATCCTAGGAGCTGCGCGTCCACTGCCTACTCCGGGGGTACCAAAGATATCCAGAGCGGCCCACATCCGCGGCCAGCTGCATGGAGAGAGGGCAGATGCCGATCGGATTGCCCGGATCAACAGGCTGGGAGCGCGACCTGGAGCGGGCCATCGCGCTGATCCAGCGCCGCCGGCCGGACCCCCTGCGCCAGCGCGCCCCACTCCTCGAAGACGACATTGTCATTGACATGCTCGACTGTTAAGGGGACGAGAGTGTGGGGGCCCGATCTACTTTGGTTGCCCGGTCCCCGAACATCCCGGCGATCATTCGGCCGCAAGGTGGCGGCAAGCAGCCGGCCACGCGCGCCTCGTGCCGCTCGCCTAGATAAGGCGAGGCAGAAGCGGCGCGAGGGACAGTCGGCTGATTACCGCCGAGCGGTGATAACAATGTTAGTACTATAATCGTCCTTGTCCCATTAAATGTAGTTTCTTGTTCACGAAAACCGCTGGCTCCGTGTTATTCCTCCGGGTCGGGTATGCAGCAAAGCGACGCGACTACAACCTTCACGTGACCTTCACTGTGAAGGTCGTGACTTTGTCGTGACCTTCACGAGTGACCTTCGTGATGTCACCCGTGACGTCACTCGTGACCCTAGTGACGTCACTCGTGATCCTCGTGACGTCACACGTGACGTCCCGTGTGACGTTACGAGCGCGTTGCATTATGGGAGACGTCCCATAATGCAACGCGTGGTTACGCCGGCGGCGACGGCGACAGCGACGCCGTTCAAGCCGGAAACGGGCGCTTAAGAGCTGTGATTTAAGAATAAATAATGAAGGGAGAGTGTAACAATTGACTTTTACTAGTTTGTTGCGTCGTCACGGACCCTATTTGGGCTATTATGAGCGCAAGCTCGAGTGCGAGATCGCGCCTCTTTTGCCGTTCTTGTTCTTCCTACTGGGATGAGTTGAGCTAGTTGGTTGTGATACATTGCGGGTGGAACCAGCTGAACAATGAAGGAAGGAGAGACAGCAGTAGGGGTCTTTTCATCCTCCTTCAGCTGGCTCAGCTGGATTTCACTCGCAATTGTCTCTTCAGTTCTGATATTCTGCTCTATAATTAATTAAACCTAAACCTAAAAGTCAACCACCTCTGTTTTGTCGCCGGCAGGGTCCGCGGCGACCGTGAACCCTGGCCACTACTCGTCTCCCTTCAGGGCACCCCATGAGCTGGCCGCTCTGGCGGCGCTTTTAGATTCGTCCTGTTGTCAAGGGGTAGCCTGATCGTTGTACCACCGAACCACCGACATCGTTGCCTCTCCGTCAAAATATTACTTCAAACAGGCCGGTCCACTTTTGAGGAAGCCGTGTCCAGAGCTGACCTGCATGCTGTTGGTGCTATCCTCTTGGCGTGCCTACTGTTGTCATTCCTATGCCATCAAGTGAGCAGAC
>JAZHYW010003596.1:0-71214 GCA_037355805.1 Ixodes ricinus | reverse complement strand
CGCACTCATCAGATTCAGATAGCTTAAAACGCGCCATTTTCCGAGGTTCGCAATGAGAAAAGTACGTGCTCACCGCAGACCACGAAGGCAGACAAAAAAAACCGACAAAACAAACTTTTTATTTTTTTTAACCGGAGGTATCGCAGAGAAGTTGGCAGGCGGTCGGCGCCACTCACACGGTATACCGACTAGACCACGCAGACAGCTCCTAGGACGGCTCGGGAACGATGCGGAGTTGGCGTGTAACTCCGCTATCGCGTTCCACTCTGAAAGGCGAAGCTTCAGCGTCCTTGTAATCATTTTCTTTTCAATACAAGTACATTATTTTGTAATCGGAAAAAGACGACTATCGAAACTTCAGGCACCTCATCTTAATTCCCGGAATCACATTCTGATAGATTCCGAGATTTCAACAATGCGCCGTAGTTCCGCTTTGCTCTTTGCGGTGCGTAAAATACGGTTTCAGTCGCATCTTTAACCCAACCCTCGAATCCCAAAATCTTTCCCGTCCGTCCGTCGGTCCGCGGTCGGTGCATTTCCTGCTAAATTTAGCGGGGAAAGTGGCGTCACCTGAACTGTTGTCGCGTGACGCCAGAACATTTCACGCGTGCAACGTGCAATTGCCCACCAATTTTTTAGTAAGTCGTCGTGCAAGAGATAATCGCGTGTAAATATATATATATATATGTATATACATGCGTATATATACGGGATCAAAGGAATGCGACGATAAAGACGAAAAGAGGACACATGCAAAGATATGCTTCGTTTTCGTCCCAGAGTCGCTTTTCTTTATATCCCGCAACTTTCCATGCGTCGCTCCGATTCATCGAAACGAAAACCGCCTCTTCCAGTTCCGGGTCCTCAAAACATGTGCACTTCATTTCGGGACACTATTTAGTGAAAAGGTGGGAGATCATTCTGAGGTTCCTCCTGAAGAAACCCAGGTATGACAGAAGCAACCATTCATGTGACTCGGGAATCTATGGAGTTCTGGATTCAATTTCATCATGCGCATTCTTTTTCTCTTGCAAAAAAAGGTACTCAGGTATGAGGAGCACCCAAAATGGACCTAATATAATAGGATTTATTCGCATGCGTTGTTGGCCTCTTCATCCCTCACGCAGCGGCGAAGGCCGTCCGAACCACGGTTGTCATGGGAAGGCACTACCTTTCTTGAGCCTCGTCCAAGGACTCAACGATGAGTCGCACTTCGAGCTTTCGTCGCTTTGTGTTGACTTCATGTGCAAAAAAAGTTTATTTTTTTTTTTCTTTCTATAGGTGGTGCAGGCTGACGCCCCATCTAAGTTTTTCGTGTTCTTTCCGCCGTATCCACCCGTTAATTCGTCCATCCTGGCGAGCGGCTAAGGAAAATATTACAAGCAAATTCGTCCTTACCTTCTAGACAGCTATGGAGTTTGGCTCGCCGGAGTATGGCGACATTGTTACCACGCGGCTATAGGCATCGAACTTCCTCTAAGAGCCCCGCACGATTCAGAGCGGGAACAGCTTGCAGGGATATCATCGTTGCTATATCACTCATTCGTCTAGTTGACCGTTGTTATGACGCAGTGTGAAGAGTCCAGATCGAGGGATTACAAGAATGCACCAAGATCAGACTGTGGGGCTGGTGGCATCAAAAACAAGAAGTAGTGGAGATGTAGTCACCTTCTTGGCTGGGCCAGAGCATGAGCTTCGTTCACCCTGGTACAAAGGAACATTGCCAGCACTGATCCCATCCAATCCGACTTCTTTCCACAGCATGTAAACCGCATTTAAGGCACTTCAGACGGCCCGCCAAAAATTGGTTTATCAATCGCATCGCGCCGCTATTCGCTACAGTAGAGTGCAAGCATAGTTGTGGAAGTGTACAGTGAAAACATCAAACAATAAACTTACCTCGTTCAAAAGGCAAAACTCTGACTTTGAGGCAATTTACGCATGTCACTTCTGCAGACGATGCACGCGTAGAGAGAACTGCGTGGCAGGCAGATGGCGTACGCCGCGTCGAGGGAGCGCCGGCCAGAATCGCGCTACGCTAGCAGACGATCCCGCCCAAGAACCCGAATCGGCCGGCGCTACCTCTCGACGCGGCGTAGCGCCAACCGTCGGTAAGCGCTCTCTCCACGCGTGCATCGTTGTGCGAAAGTGGCGGCGTGGAGCCCGAAACAGGAGCCGCGTTTCTTTTTTCAGAACGAGGAGGCCGGTTTTCACCGCAAACGTCTACCACTCCAGCTTGCTTTTACAGTAAAACCGCAGCGCGATAACGCCCAGAAACTCACCACTGCCTGATGACATGATCGGGAGAGCTGTGCAGTAGCAATGGCGTCCCCCATATAGGCATGTGCGTGTGTGTGTTATTTATAGGCACTGTGCGTTGCGTATGCTCGCCATCCGCCGTCTGTTTCTGACCGACACTTATCTTCGTTGGCCCCTTTCGTTTTTTTTTTTTTTTTTATATTTTCCGTAGTCTCAATCTATAGAGCCGACTGGCCGGTGTCGAGGGGCACAAACATGCATGGGCGCGAGTGCCCTTCCCGCGGAATGCCTGCACACACCGGGTGGCACTGTGCAGTCAAAAGTGCAATACAATACAATACAATACAACACAAATCACTACAATACAGTTCTGCGGGTCGTCTCTAAGTTGCCTCAAAAGAGTTAGTTTCAAGTGTAGTGCCTATGCGAAATACACTATGATCTTAGGAGGTGGCGCAGCTCCTCAAGCCCCATGCGAAGGGAAAAGAAACTGTCAACACAGCTGCATCTCCTGAGACTGACCAAAGGCGATTTTGAGCGAAGAGTCCCTTCAGACGGAAAGCCACCAACGTCGTCATCATCTCCCCGAAATGAGTGCTGCTCGCGAAGTGATCCCCCGGCTTAGCCTCCCGGGTCATGTGCCCAACGTCTGTGTCAGAGTTCCCCAAGGGTTGTGGATTAGCGACTACACCCCTACCTCGTGGGATTGTGGGGCCCAAGTCCGTTCGCTCGGAGAGTATTATCCCCCCCCCCCTTCCCGGCATTACTGCGTCAGCGATTACCACTCTTCCGCCCGGCTTCCGCCCATTCTGCGAACTCGCCTGTCATTGAGGCCGAGGTTTGCGAGGATCTAACAGAAGTTTGCGGTAGTGTTTCCACGATGGATTTGTTCCACAGTTGAAGTGTTCCACGATGAAAGTGTTCCAGGGTGAAGGTGCGTCTCGGTAAAAGTGTTCAGCACGATGAAAGTAAACCCATGGTGGAAGTCTTCCCTGTGTGAAAGTATTCACGCAGTGTTGTGGCGTTACCGAAAAGTAACTAAAATACGTTACTCGTTACCGGCAAATAAAAGTAACGCGTTACCGACCTACGTTACCTCAAAATAAAAGGAACGCGTTACCGTTACCGTTACTGATAAAAAGTAACGCACGTTACTGTTGCGTTACTTTTTATTCACGAACCAAACATTTGCTGTTTCGACGTTTGATATGTGCGTAAGCGCCATAAAATATATCCATGCGGAAACTTAATTACCCTCTCTTCTTTATTAGGGTTTCACCCGAATAGTTACGAAGAAAAAACGCGGGTGATATACATGTGAAGCTGATTCATAACATGTTGGCACGGAACTTCACAGAAGAGCCGGCCCCCCTCATTAGCACAGAAATTACACCAGCTCGAGATTAAACTTTGGAATATGTATTTTATTCATAACATGTCGAAGTACAGATAGTTGCTGTGAACAAGTACCTCCGTTACCCGAAGCACACTCCACTGTTGTACTTCAGCAACAGCTGAATTTCGAAGTTGGCATCTGACATTCTACCCGCTTCTTGGTAAACACGTCCGCGCCTACGCTAAATAGGCGTTCAACGGATGCGCCCACGTAGAGGACAGCGGCACTTTTTTTGAATAAGGAATATATGAATAAACACTTTAAACACAAAAAAAATTAAAATTTAATTTTTTTAAGTTCTAGGAAGTAAAGTAACGTAACGAATTTCGTTACACGTTACCTAAATAAGTAACGTAAGTATGTTACCCGTTACTTCTTTGGAAAAGTAACGAGTACGTTACTCGTTACCAAAAGCACTGCGTTACCGGTAACGTGCTGTTACTTGTAACGCGTTACCGCCAACACTGGGTGAAAGTGTTCCATGGTGGGAGGGTTCTACGGTCCCACGGCTTCGAAACAAGGTTGTCGAATCTCGGGGTGCTAGTAGGTGGCGCTATCTAAATTCAGTTCAATTTTATTTTATTGGCTTCATAGTGGAGAAGCAGGATAAAAGAATGCATACATTGTCCAGACGAGACAGTGTATAGCTTGACACTGAAAAAACCAAAGACCGGGAAACGAGATCCCCTCCCTCGACGCCCATGTCAACCATCGAAAGAAACCAACCAAGTTACATTTTGAAAAACATACGTGAATTTAACAAAAACAGCTGATATCGGCCTTGACATTTGCGCTCAGCAAAAACAGCCGACCAACAAAACGCCCCAAGGTCCCAACTCAGGAGTAACTTCCCCCCCCCCCCCTCTTCCGGTCACCCGCGTTCTCCTGCGACACCCCCACAAGAAAATAACGTCTCGCACTCTTAATTTTCGAAGTCCACTAGCCCTCCTCCGATAGGTGGCGCCAGCTCGTCTTCAATTTCCGCGCATGCGCAGAGACTTTTGAAGAAACTCAAACCTCGCCGGGTTCACCGCATCCCTATCTCAAAGCGCATAGCTTACTTAGCGGCTTCGTACAATATCACCGAGAAGACAAGGCCTCTGTGCATGACGTCATCGCTAGTGGACCTCCGACTCGCACCAACGGCAAACACGCCGACGCTCCGCGAGAGTCGCCGAAGAGCGGACGTTTGCAAGGGCCGCCCACACCAGCGGGAAAACGCCGCGGCGCGCCGATCGCGTTGAAAACGCGTCTCGCATCGGTTGAGCGCGTGGAATCATGCGTTCGCTCGAATGCGCATTTCAAGAGGCAGGCCTCCTGTGCTGTCACGTGACATTCGCCGCGATCGGCGCCACGCGCGCTTTCTCGCCAGTGTAGGCCCCCAGCGTTTCCACGTTGAATTGTTCCACGATGAAAGTGTTCCACGTGGGCGTGCGTCCCCGGTAAAAGTGTTCCACGGTACAATATCACCGAGAAGACAAGGCCTTTGTGCATGACGTCATCGCTAGTGAACCCCCGATTCTCCCCAAGCCTAACCTAAACTAACCTAACGCTGCGGACGCGCCGGTCGACACAGACAAAACCGCACGATCGCGGCGTATTCACCGTGCATAATTGGACTAGCTGGTTATGACATAGTAGGCTTCCGTGTTTTCGGTGTGTATTTTCTTCCGATTGGTGGTTATATTTATCGGTGTTTATTTTGTTTCCTTGGAATCGGTGTTTTTCGGTGTCTACTTTCAATGCCGGAGAGAAAGCGGTGTTTATCGGGCTTGTGTGCAAATAGGATTCCGTGTTTTCGGTTTAATTTTTTTGCTGAAATTCGGTTTATCGGGTTTATTTTTGTTTGATTCCCGAATCTCAAAATTTCAGAGCTTAATTTTTTAGATTCTTTCAAGAATAAATTTATATATTATCCGGGGTGTTAAGGCGTGTGCCAGATCCGACAGCATCCGCTTGTATCGGTTGATTTTTGTTCAGCTGGATTCATCATTGGCGCCATTGCCCTCGGCAATATTAATTTTTCCCACGGTAACAGTTGCAAACGAGCCTTGTTTCGATAGACGTCGATAGCTTAAAATCAATAAACTCCCGGAGGTAGTTCGCCGGGAGGCTAGTATTCACTCCATCCCATCCATCAACCAACTCCGCGGCTGCGGGGGTAGAGTGGTAAAGGGTGCAATATAAATGATTCAACTGCAGAGCTCCTCTTTCCCCTTCTATGCAATCTCTATGGTTCATAGCTTTCAATATTACAAAACACAACCCCTCCTTCTCTCTAAGAAGCAGAAATGGTACGGCCCAAGCTTGAAACCAAAACCGTGGTATTTTGTCGTGACCCGAAAGTACAATGACCTGTTGTTCTGAATGAACCTTCACGAGATAAGAGGAAGATCCTTTCTATCAATGGTCCGAGATTTGAAAGAAAACTTGGGTGACATTTTTTTCAGTGCCATTCACCCTGTGCGCTGACCAAAATTAATTGTAAAATTCCGTCTTTTTTTTTTTTTCGTCGGTACATTGAGATTTGGAGGTTATCGGATATATCCGAAGTGACGATTATTCTTTCGGCGGATGTTTTTCGGATTTTATCCGAAAACACGAAACCCTAGTGGTAAAACGACTGTATGTAATTATTGGAGAAAATATTATGAATTATGAGTTATACATTATACTATCTGTAATAACTATAATGTCTCCAGAGAGAGGGAGAGAAAAGAAGGGTTTATTAACTAAAAACAGAGGTTAATCTGGACGTCGGTTCTGGTTCTGGATGGCTGCTCTGTACTGGAGAAAAGGGAAAGGGGGAAGAAAAGGTATGACGATAAGGAAGAAAGACGGGGAGAAGTTGTCAATTAGGGCGAGCAACGGCAAAAATGTTCAAAATCTCGCGGGTATTTTTTAAGCACCCCACAAAGAGGCTGCTAACTCCACGTTCGTGAGGAACACTACCAAGGCCTTCGTGGCCTTCATGAATTGGTCAGCTGAGTCCCAGGCACCAATGTCTATGGGAATGCTGGTAAATATAAGAGAAGGGAACGGGCAAGGCATTGGGTTTCGATAGGAAGGAACAACCCCAAGCACAGTTTAGCGTAACTGTTCTCCGGGTGAACGACAAAAAAAATATATATATATGGGTAGAAAACTTTTTTCTGTAAAGCTGGCGTTTTTTTTTTTTCTCTTTTCCATGAAGAGATTATATTTGTAGTTGTTCCTTTTTCACCGATTCTGAGAAAAACCGCCTCGGGAGTGTATTTGTGGTGTTCATTGGTATATACCGAAAAAGAAAAAAGGAACCCTACAGTTATTAGCGAACCCGCAAAAGGGTGAGCGCCGTGACAGTGCACTTTTGCCGCTGCTTGATTGACCCTGGCGGGTCGTAGCATTGGCTGAACTGTCTAGACTTATTCTAGTTCCGTGACGTCAAGACCGACTCGACGCGAATGCAGACGCGGAACTAATTTTAGAGACTCGGCCAATCATCAATCTTTCCTATCTACCATACGAATAAGTGCAAGGACATCGAGGACGGGGACGGAAACCGAACTTGTTTCCTGTATTCGTATCCTTTCACCAACGCGCTCGTTTTCAATTATTACCTTTCCTATGTACGCACGTTTTCACCCCAAGAAAAAAGGATGTTTCGCGCATTGTTCATACACCGCGCGAAGTATATCGTTCTTAAAAGATTTTGTTGTCGAAGGCTTTTGACGAAGACTTTTTGACGTTGAAACGCATACGTCTTGATAAGATAACACATATCTAACCTAAAATGCACCCACTTATATCTTAACTCTCTACATAAAAGCGGAAGTTAGTAATGGTGCGCGACTAGACTAACTTCTTTTACTGCGGTTTTCGAGGCAAAAACCAGTACATATGCCCGAAACCAAATAAACCATTTCCTTATGTTAGTTCCATCAGATATCCCTTCCCTTCGGAGAGCAATAAAGGCGTGTTTTCCTCGTGGGCCAAGAGATGGCGCCCTCGGAGACCGCGCACGTTTGATCTGGCTTTGGCTCGGGGGCATTGTCACTGATGGATGGCCCTCGGGCATGCACTCCTGTCGGCGTGCTGGAGGTGTCTGGGTCGGTCCAGGGAATCCGGAAGTTGAAGGAAGACCCTCGTCCGTAATTGGACCGGAACATTTACTCGGGCGCCCTCCCTCAACTTCCGGCTGAAGGTACGGGTCAACCCGAACCTGGGGGAATTAAGGAAGAACTTTCTGTTCTGGTTGTTTTTGGCGCGCCGGACTTTTTGTGGGTTAGGGAGAGGATCTGTTTGATTGATTGCGTGTCCGCGCAGGAACGTCGGACGTGGTTGGTTCGATGTCGGCCGTGGAACTCATTTCTGACGGGAAGATATGGTGCGTGGGCACGATCGATTTAACTCGCGTTGTAGCATAGCCTCCGAGATCCCGAAGCGCGCGCGCTTCGGGATCTCGGAGGTTATGGTCGTAGTACGTAGTTCATAAATGAAATTGGTGTTTCGCTATACAAGATGACCCCCCCCCCCTTTTCACTCTTCCAAAAAATACAATGATTTTAATCGCAAAAAAAAAGAAAGAAAAAAAAACACGCGTCGCTGTACGTCGAGTTTCAGCCTAAATGTAACGCTAGCGGTCTGAATAAGATTCCAAAGTTTCAAAACGAACCAGTTCTTTTATTCAAAAGTTATAAGCGATTTTCGAAACTTTTTTATGGTAAATTGATAGGCCGACAGAGCTTACGAATACAGGGGTCTGGACAGTGGCGGATTCAGAGCGAGGAGGAGGGGGGGGGGGGGTCCGGATGTCCTGATCCCCTTCTTGAATTCTGCATGAGAGAAAATTTAGGGCAGGAAACAAAGAAAGGGGGGGAGGGGCTGAAACATATGCCAGCGCTCCCCCCTCCCCCCTTCCCCCCCCCCTGCTTGTTTTCTGGAAATACCTGCTCCGCCCCGGGTCTGAATGGTGCAAACTACAGAAAACGGCGCCCCATGCTCCCATCAAATTTCGTTTTACAAAATCACGTTATAACGGAGCTTTTACGGCAGTTTTATGTTGCAACAGACAATAGCTGTGAAGAAAATCACGCACATTCTAGAGGGGCACATGCGCGCAAAACCACCGAAAAACGCACAAAAATCGGGTCTGAAAAATTAGTTTCGAACCTTTTGCTTTTTTAAAAAAGGCTACCACATAGCGAGGGCTTTTGCGGCACGGAAATCGCGAGTATGCTTTTAACGAGACCACATTTGAAGTTTGCGTACAATAATGGCTATTCTTTTTTTTTTCTTTTTTTGGAAACACACGAAATTTATTTTGGCATGCTTCCCGATTTTCTGCGATTTTCGGTTAATTTTTGCGCTCGGGTGTTCCAGCGTTGACTGTCTTAAACCCCACACGGAGCAGTGCACTGCTATTCAGTCGCAATGCTTTTGCTCCGCTACACCTGAGCTTACTCGGACAAGCTGCGGGACTTCAAGGATGCGCGACACGTCAACCGCCGACTGGCCGAACGGATACTCACGGCTGTTGCGCCAATTTGAAGGACAAGGGCGGTCGCTTGTTCACCACTCTAGGCAACTTGGATGACGCAACAGTGTGACCGCAAAACACCCCAGTGCCGCTATCTGAATACCCCTGTCATAGACGGGTACTCGAATGTCATTGCGTGGGCGCTCGATTTGGGCCTTGTTAGGATTACCAGCTCGAGAAGCATCTGGCAAGTGGCCCGTGTCCAGTCGCTTCAACGACGGGCAATAGCTGAGCCATAACAATGTCTGGAACTCAGCGCGTGTCCTGTGCTATGCCAACCGCATAGCGGTCTGTTGATTAACATCGGCGGCATATAATCCAGTCCAGGTCACGGCCGCTTGTTCTGGCTGCGAGTTGAGGGGTGAACGCTGCTCGCTTTTCTTAATTTGTTTCTGAGACTTCTATAGACCTTTTCGAAATTCAGTTCAAGCCAATTTTGATCACTATCATCATCTGTGGAACGGCATTTGTGCCATACCAATGGCGGCTTTCTAGTGACTGATAAAGGAAGACGTTGAAGATGCACCTTAGCGTGACGGGCGACGAGGCCTGTACATTTGGCGGTCAGCTACGACGCGACGTCACCAATGGGAACACAAGAACTATGTGTTCATTTCTAACGTCAGACTCGGTACGTCTGCGGGCGGCGCAATAATCGGCTTGAAGCTCGTCTGCCTTCAGAAGCCCGTGGCACCTAAAAAATCTTAACGCGGCGTCTGTGTCCTCGCGCTCTGTTCGTCACTTTGCCGGTTCTTCGTACACCCCGTTGACGTTTACGTCTGCGAGTGATTCCGGATAAAGACCGTGACACGTTGTAGCAGATGCCCCTGCCGCTGACCTTATCAAAGATCGGCGGTGCGCTGGCCCAGAACCGCCGGAACGTTCGTGACCGCCGTTCCTGACGCGCAAAACCGAGACTGCGAGTATACTGAGCAACAGACCAGGCGTGCACTGAGATATACGTGCTGAGGGTCTAGTCATCAACGTCAGGGTATCCATTCTAAGACGGTATTTGCGCAAAGTACAAACATTGTTTGCAATCGCCCCATTTCAAGTCGCGCGCACACGTTGCAGCTGCACCGCCGATGACGCGCTTTTGCCACCGCAGAGCCTGGAGCAATCGAGCATGGCGACGAACTTCATGGTTGAGCTCGACGCTTCAACCGTCGATGGATGAACGGAAACCGCAACGAGCTGTGCCCAAATGACATTTACACGGGAGTGTCGTTCGCGCTGCCAAGGTCAAGAAACCAGAGTATGACTCACCGGCTAGCCTGCATCTAAGTCAATTTTCTTCTCCTCTGAATCTTTCGAAACGAATCACTAAGCTGCGTAGGATATCGCCCGAATGTGACCTTTTGAAGGATAGAAGAAAAAAAAATACCATCATCTTCCCGTTTAAAACACTATCAAGGCGCCGCTTTATATCATTGTTGCCAGTCCTCTTAAAGGGAAGCTGAACAGGGTCCTTGAATTCGAACAAACAGTGAAAGTTAGAATTTAGACGCCTTAAAAACTTATGCGTCTTAAGTTTTCTTTCGTACTTATTAGTAAAAATAGATAATAGATGATGACATAGCTCCTTTCCAGCTATGTTAATACCTACGTGTGCTCCTTTGTGACTCTGATTATCATTTTTGTTTTCTTCTCTCGTGCATTACTTTTCATTGTGCCTTTGCATTTTCCACTTTTGCTGGGGAGCACACTTGCAAAGATAAATAAAACAAATGAGGTGTGTTTACTTTTCTCCTTCACGGCTGCGTCTCCGTGCAGCATGGCAGCTCGATAAACACACGTCGAACGTGCAAGACTCGACGCCGCGAGTCCCTAATTACATCTAATCCTCAAATCCCTGACCCAGACTCCTGATCCAGCGTCTTGGTTAGTAACACCTTTGCATTCAAAGTCAGCAAAAAACGTAGAATATCGAAAATTATAAAAGAAAGATTTCAGAGAGAGACATTGTATATGCCCGACGTTGATAGTAACCATAGCAGAACGCGCTTCATTACTGAGCAGCCAGGAACTGAGCAGCTGTGTTGTCAATCAATATCTGCGCGCTGCGCTACGCCGCGCCCGTCGACGTTACGCGCTGGCATAAATACGCTTAAGTATTGTCACGTCATTTCAACTTAGGGGCGTTAACGGACTAAGACACAGCAGGTTATCTGGACTGCGCTTATTGCTGCTCACACGCCCACTCCACCCGACAATTTTCTAACAATCTCAGTGGGAAATGAAAGTATCGGCTACTCATTGGGGAATTTTTTCAGTGGTATTTTAGAAGCAGCTCGTCAGTATAATAATCATGAACTGAGCTCCTCCGTAATCTCAAGATATTTTTTGCTATTTGGTGGATCTGTGGATGACGTTATCTCTCTCTCGCTGCTCTTTTTTCACCGGCTAGGACCATCTCCCGACTGCTCTGTGTTGAGTTATCTCCAATATGATTTGTCCGACAATGTACCGCAGCCGAAGGAGCGGTATGTTGTACCGCTGTTTCGTCACAAACTCACGTTATCTGTCTCGAGCTTGGGGCACTCGCTGTTGTACATATCAAGATGGGAGAGTGTACAGCGCAGAGCCCTTTACATACCCTTGGTAAAGAAAGTGATATACTGAAGCCCCAGACTTTTTCTTTTTTTTTCAAATTGCAGGTTTGAGGGATTGAACCGAAGTTTTCGAAAGCTTCAAAAGCGTTGCGAAATGCCGAACCTATTGCATACAAAATATTCCATGATTTTCGAACTCTAAACTTTTGGCTGCAAAACATTAGTTTTTTTTTCTTTTACTTTTGAATGTTTTCGCGTTATAAAATTCGCCGTATTTCTAAGTTTCAACCTTACCACGGTCAAGAAATTCGACCATGTGCAAACGTTCAAAACTACAGCCAGGTTAAGCAGGAAATTCGACGCGACTTCGGAACTTTCGGGAACAAAGGTTTCGACGAAGTCGCGAAACCGAGTTCACCGCCGTATAGTTTGAGGCAACAAATATAAATAGCGCAAGATATCGATGCTGGGAAGTGGAGTGGAACTCTCGATCGAGGTACTATACTTCAGCTGATAACGGCTCACTAA
Organism: Ixodes ricinus; assembly: GCA_037355805.1. NCBI lineage: Eukaryota > Metazoa > Arthropoda > Arachnida > Ixodida > Ixodidae > Ixodes > Ixodes ricinus. Next base: position 58,961 of record JAZHYW010003596.1, on the reverse strand, counting down.
AGAGCCGACTCACCATCATCGGTGGATTGGCGCTCAATGAACATTATCGGGGTAACCTCGGCCTGGCACCTCGTATCGCTGTCGGTATTTCCGTCTATCGAAGAAGCATCCAGCCGTAGGACCGCCCCCCTATGGTTAGGTCGATGACAACCTGGGCTGACCTGATCAGCTTCAACGGGGCCCGGGCTTGGGGGCCGTATCAGGCTTGTCTGGTTGCGCACCGAATGTTGCGTACTAATGAACCTTGGGTTGTGTCGCGTGGTCGTGGCCTGTAGTCTAGTCATTTCTCAACTCCGCGCGTCACGCCAACGAAAATAAATACCCAGAGCAACGAACTGGTTGGCGGAATGAGCGCGCGGATGCATGTATGTTCGTCCAGTGCATCTCTAGCAGTCGTATGCCGCGTCGCCTTCAGGCGCTTGATCGATGGCTACTTTGTTTGCCATAGGAGTTTGAAGTACGTTCCCCCGACCGCCTCGGGGCTTTTTGACGAACCGTCCAAGCTCCAAACCAGTTCAACGCTTGTTTCATAAGTTGCGCCAGCCAACGAGGAATACGGCCAGCAGTACCGCCGAGTATACAACAGCAATGAGAAGAAAGGAGTATGATGCGGCATAGAAGGAATATGCAACGTTCAGTCAGTAGAATTTCTGGAAAGCCTCATTTCGCGATTTTTCTAGGTGCGAATCCACGAAAACTTAACTCGAAACTGCCGGAATTTGGCCTCCGTCCGTCGAAGAAATTCAGGGACTTCTGAACTTCAAAATTCGAAACTTTCAAACTTTTCCAACTTGTAGCTCGAAAAAAAAATCGAAATCTTCGAATTTATCCCACTTGAAGCTTACGAAAAGAGAATTCGAAGGGCTTCCATTTTTTGAGAATTTTGATGTGTCGAAAAATTTGAATCTTCGAACTCGAACTTTCAGAAGCCTTGACATCTTCGAATTGTTCGAATCTAACTTTGGGCGAGATTCTACAGTTACGAATTTCGTTTCGAAAAACCAACCTTAGTGCGAGGTCTCGAAAATCCCGCCAACCTTTCGAACCCCAACTGCCGGGGGTTCGCGGCATCCCCTACTGCTAATACGTCATAACAAAGACAATCTGCAGACACCGTCTGAGCATAGCCTCCTCCATACTCACAAAGCTCTGCAGTTCGACGATGGAGCCATAGAGTGCCCGGTCGCAGATTTGGAGCGCGAGGTTCTGTAGTAGCATCAAAGAACCATTTCTCGGGGAACCTGGACGTCAGCGCACAGCTTTCAAGCGGCGAGGACCCGAAACACACTTGTTCGCTTGGGAGAAGTGTGTTTCGGCGTCTCGCCGCAGCGAGGCGCCAGTCACGTAGCTCTCCTCTCATCCGTTGTATGCCGCTCCACCTTTTCCATTTCCCTGGCGGCCGCTTCTCGCGGCGATCTGCCAGGCTTTGTCAGTATATAGGAGGCAATGATTAAACTGATACACTTTTAGTTTATATTCTTTAGTTGTCAAACTAGCTTTACGCGCCCACCGCACAGCAGTACTACGACCTATGCTAAAAGTATATTGAAAATATATTACGGATACTGTATACGCTTTAGTGTCATTTTTGTTTGATAATTATAACCCCAATTTATTGCTTTCTTGCCATTAGTACCTGCCCCAGTCAAGCACTGACTAATGCCTCGTGCTCGACCGCCTGAGCCTCTGACAACGTTGCGCGAGGCAACACAAAATTCTGCATTGAACAACATAGTTGAATACAGTGGCATCAAAATGACACAACAAAAATGTTATTCCGTGTTGTAGATTTTTTTTTGTCACTTTATCCAGTGTTGCTTTCGTCTGTTACTGGAAATTACTTTGTTTCAATCCCGGATCGCTGCAAAAATGTATTTATAAATTATATTCGTTCCTTTCCTCAAGTTAATTTTCAAATTATACTTTAAAACTTGCTTCGTCCAATACCACCTAGAATACAAGGGCCTGCGCATGACGTTTCGTTAGTACCATAGAGCGTATTACACAAACGCTAGAGGCTCAGCTGGCGCTAGTGTGCTGTTGCATTTTGAAGCAGACAGCAAGCAGTCTAAATTTGACTTCCGGTAATGTATTCCTATGGGAAAAAGCGAGTGCATTTTCTCTCTGCGCTCGATTATAAGAGCAAATATCACGAATAATTTGTACGTACTAGGCACATTGGAACATTTCTCAGTCACGCAGACGAAATAAATGGTCAGTTACGGCGTTTTTCTTTCAAATTCATTGCATTAAAAACGGTGCTAAAACGGCTTCGTACGTGTATTTTTGTGCACTGTCGGACACTGTTAGCGCGAACACGGCGTCGACGCTTTCCAACATGGGGGATATACGTGCCAAACGGACGAAGGACATGTGGAAAACCAAGAGCGACGGCAAGAACTACGCAATAACACTGGATAAGTAACTCCTTGTGCTTGCAGACGATCAAAATAAATTGAAAGTCACGTAATATAGTCAGATTTGCAATAAATAAGTACTGCGAAGATGCTTGTTCTGGGTTCAAATGGTTCAAATCATCACCCGCACGCTCCAAATCTTTGCAAATAAGGGGAGCCAGAGAGCAGGTGCCCGATAAAAACTGCCCGACATGGGAAATAATAAAAAGACATACCTTTCGTAGCTCACGTGCTTTATTTTTTGCGTTCGAATGTTTCTTTAACCGATCGTAAAGATGCACGACGGAGTCATTTTCATCCAATGACAGGACGGGCATATTAGCAATATATAAGCACCACCAAAATGCTAGCAAACCTTGAACACACTCTACATTCCTTTCCATCGTTAGTTTGCTTAGAATCGTTGCTCGTTTTCACATACCTTCCTTGAAACAGAGGTTTGGGTCTGAAATAGAGCGAAGTTTAACATCGTTCAGTGGTAAAGAAAAATGCTGTAACTAAAGCAATTACACTTTCACAATACCAATAAAGGTACATACTATCCGGTACAACCAAAATGACAAAAGTTATTCATGTTATTTTCCGGCGAAGAGACAAAATTCACGCGCGTTTTCCCATAGGAATACACAGGGAGGCTGAAATCTAGACTGCATGCTGTCTGCTTCAATTTGCAACCGGAAGTCCCGTAGACACTAGCGCCAGCTGAGCCTCTAGCGTTTATTGCAATAACTCTATGTGTTAGTAGATCCCCGACCCGTCCCAAGCGGCAAACAGGCTGAAGCTTGACGAGAGTATGGGCCGCGTCCCAACTGCGTCGCATTCACTTGCGGCCACAGCTGTGTGCGTGACTGCTGAGCGCGAGCAGATAGCGAGGTTCCAGTTCATTTGCAACGTGCACGCGAACACTCTCGGCCAGGAGCGCGAGCTAGCACGCGCTCCTGGCTCTGAACGGGCATTTCGGGCGCGCGCGCTCGTTCTGCGGAAGAACGCTTCAAAGCAGCGACCCGGAGTATGGCAAAATTTCCCTCGAAAATGGCATCACTGCTAGCATCCAGCGTCCAGCGAAGGGCTTTGCAGCCCTTCGCAAAGCAGTAAGGCAATTTCACTCAGGCATTTGACGCTCCACGTGAACGTCTAACTTCATCGTATGCCCATAGCAACAGACGCGTCGGCGTGAGCATCTGTTTCATTATCTGCTACGCAAAACCATTGAAGCAGGCGACGGAGCAGACGACGTCGCAGACGATGTAGCGAGACGACGGTGCTCATCCGGGCTACCTAGGGGGCGCTGAGGGGATCTACCTAGTGATGACGTTTAGAGGAGGAAACGCGCAGGCCTTGTGTTCTAGGTGGTATTGCTTCGTCCCGCTACTGTAAATAATGAGTGTGCATGAGTCGTTAAGTTTTTTTCTTCTAATGTGTGAAAAAAATAATATTACCACCTTTGAATCATAAAGACGGTGTCGGCTGGCTCTTCCATCCAAATTTTATATAAACTTATAAGCGCCAACATGCTAATATTGTAATAATTTTTCACCATTTCCCGGCTCCCTAAATAAATGAAAAAGGCAAACATGCCTGTAAATGTTTGTTTTAATTCGTAATTACTGCTTTTCAGGCGGATATATATGCAAATTTAATCCAGCAAACACAGAAACAAAATACAAAAACATTACTTCTGGGACAAAGAGCGGCGCTTGGATTTAAGACCACCGATCCGGATGGGAATACATATTTCAAGAGGAACAATTTATACCGGCTATTTGAAGAGGGTCGCTTGTACCGCGGAGGATGCTATGCGTTTCCCCACTGCGCTTTGGAACGGTCCGAATCCTTTTCTGTTAGCCGCGAAAAGTGTTGCTTGTACGCTTGATTGGTTTTAATATTTTTTTCTAATTCTCTTTTTTTTGACGGCAAAGTAAAACTCCTTGGGCAGTTCAGGGAGCAAGGGATTATGATTCGCAATGATATGCAAATGACGTCTCTATGAGGGGACGTTCCTTCCGAGTCCGGTTTTAAAACGCCCATGAAGCGCTTTCTTTTCCTAATATATTTCAGTCGAGAGTTCGACCGTGGTTTCAAATAAACTCTTCGTTGTTTTCATTTTTTAACCTTCGAACATTTTATTGTGTTCTTTCTTATTCGCTACCGCTGTGTCTTCTTAATATTAGTTGCAAGGAAAGGCGGACTTCTTTTAGCCGCTGATACTGCACAGTCATTAGAGTACAATAATAATAACTCTTGTCATTGGTTGAACTGATTCAGGGAAAACCAGTAATTAGTGATTAGAGTTGAAAAGAGAAAAAAGAAGACGACATTAGATAGAGTTTTTCAATGTTGCTGGGGTGGCGCACTCTGGTGGCCCTCCCAGAAGAGGGACAGCTCCGTCTTCTGCTATCGGAGCTGCCATCTTGGCAGTGTCCACTCATACGTGGCCGTTTATGAGCTGTTTACGCAGTCATTGAGCATTACCACTCGAGAATTGGCGCGGGATAACTTTTAAGAACTTCTCAAGTAACGCGTTCTGTCAAGAATGATTTCGTTTTCGGCAGCACGTCTAATAACCTTGCGATATATAGGGTGGTTCAATTCACCAGGCTCGATCTAAAATGGACCGTAAAAATCGACGCCTGCACGTAGCCATCTAAACTTTTCGTCAAAGGTGTATTTCACAGGTCGGTTTTTTCTTTGTAAAATTACAAAGCGTAGTTCTCTTTTAGTAAAAATAGGCCAAGAAACTTGCCAGGGTCTACGGCGGGCGGCGACCCAGACGACCAAGTCCAGTAGCGGGGTGTGTTTGGCGTTCGTATTGATAGATGGCGTCGGGAGCAGCGTCTGAAGGTGCAGCCGACCAGCGAAAGATAGCAGACGACACGCAGACGAAATCCGTTGGCAGCAAAAGCGCCGCCGTTATGCAGACGCGTTTTTTTACTTTAAGTTTTGCTTTTATTGTTCGCATTTATTTTTTAACCGAAGGTACATTTCAAAAAGATTATATTCATTTTAATAAACCACGGTGGTCGCGAGCCGTCGCGATAAGGAGGTAGCGCCATCTATCAATACGAACGCCAAACACACCCCGCTACTGGACCCTGTCGTCTGCGTCGCTGCCCGCCGTAGACCCTGGCAAGTTTCTTGGCCTTATTTTTCACAGAAAGAGAGCTACGCTTTGTAATTTTACAAGAAAAAACCGACCTGTGAACTACACCTTTGACGAAAAGTTTAGATTGCTACGTGCAGGCGTCGATTTTTACGGTCCATTTTAGATCGAGCCTGATGACTTGGAACACCCTATATATTGTACAGGTGACTACATTTTAGATGCTTCTGTTGCATTACCGCGAGTCAAGCGAAGTCTCTCCTCGGAATAATTGATCACGACTCTCAACGGCGATTCGGCATATTCACGGGCACAGACCGATTCGCCGGTCCCATGTACACGAGGTCAGTGCATCACTGCAGGAGTCAAAATGGTGGCCGCGGCCGAAAAAGCGGCACTTGCCATCCTAAAAGTTGTCGCGACTCTAGTACGACGCAGACAGCGAGCAACACTGAGGCACTTTAGCCCTATAGGAGCCACCGTTGTCTTGTGTCAAAACCGGTATACTATATGGTAGTTCGAGCCTTCCTATCCGATGGACCTCTTCTCCACCTCTACGACAACTCTGTTACGTGACATGCCCAATAAAATAATTTTTTATCCTCTCTAACCACCTATTGGTGTTTTTCGAAGTAATCCATAACAACAGCCATTTCGACGGTTTGCCGGAATTGCGTACCACACTACCGAAGGTCGAATGTGTCGCGCTATAAAACGGTGTGAAGGCAGATTGTGTGTGTACGCTGCTGATAGTGTATAAACACAACTTCCCGCTTTCTCTTTTTTTTTCTTTCGCAATTTATTTTTAAAAAAGTATTGGCGGGCGTCACAATTTTCCAGTTGGGTTAGTGCCCCAGCTGAGCACTTTACACCGCTATGGTAGTTTTGGTGACCGTCCTTTAGTGCTGAGAGGGAGAAATACCTTGAAGAAAACGGTAGTTTGGTGGCAGAATCCTTAAGTTGCTGAGAGGAAAAACAAAGAAAACCAAAAATTCCCCGTTCGCACTAACAGTGGCGCAGAGTCCCGTATACAACACGAGCAAACACGTAAATTCGTGGAACGGAGCACACCGTGTATTCTTACAACACGAGAGTCACGAAGTCAATGAAATATGTAGGAATGCATCACCACAAATCAAACGTGGTAAAATGTCACCTCTAGAACTATACTGCACTCATTACGAGTAATCAAATTACTTGAAATCAGTTTTTTAAGTGTAGTTTTGTAATCACTTGAATACATTTAATAGGAAGTAATCACAAGAGTAACGTGATTGCTTTTAGAAGCTCTAATAGTACTATAGTAAGTTACAGGTCAAGAAGGTAGCGGCAAATGCCCCTCAAAGGCATTCATATATCCCTCCGCCACCTCCGCATCCAATAGCGTCCCATCGTTTCCGTGATGTCGTGGCCAACGCGGGAGAGGGATTTGCCTTCCTGTAAATATTTGCTTTATCTTTCTCGACTTTGACTTAGCGTTGTGGAAGCCACGAGAGGGAGATTAGAGTTTTCCCCTCCGATGGAAACAAATACGACTTTGGGGGTTAGGTTCCCCTCCGATGGATACAGAGGCCACTTTCAGGGGCTCGGTTTCCCCTCCGATGAATACAAAGGTCGCTTTCTTAAAAAAGTGGGGGTCGGAGACAAGTTGGCATCACTCTGTAGCCATTATCTATTCATTGAAGCGGAACAAGGGGCGTTTCCAGTGAACTCTTCTTTCGACTGCGGATTGATTTGAAACGGGCGCATCACGCTTGTGGGAGGAGCTTCTCCTACCTTCTTGACTTGTAACCGACTATAGTAACAGTTACTACTTTTCCCCCTTCCTAACTGAGTCCTTTGTTGAACTTTCCCACCCAGGCGAATCGTCGAACCGACTCTCCAATAACAGAAGGGTAGTCTATTACAATTTGATGGATTAAGAAATTGAGTAGTTTATAATTCGGCGATCTAAATCATATGAATATAATGGATCTAACGAAAGACCGGCCGCTTTTTCAAACCGGCAGAAAACTAGGTCGTTTTGCAACTCTAAAGAAATTTTAAATAGTTACGATTATTTCTTGGAGTAACTTCCAATTACCTTTCTTATCTAGTAATTAAGTAATCTGATCCAATAACTTTTAAGAAAGAGTAATTGAAATTGTAACCAATTACACTTTTCGAGTAACGGTAAACAAAACTGGCTACCTCGCACTTTTGTGTGTGTGTGTGTGTGTGCGTGCGTGCGTGCGTGCTGTGTGTGTGTGTGTGTGTGTGTGTGTGTGTGTGTGTGTGTGTGTGTGTGTGTGTGTGTGTGTGTGTGTGTGTGTGTGTGTGTGTGTGTGTGTGTGTGTGTGTGTGTGTGTGTGTGTGTGTGTGCAAAACTCGTTATTTCATGGCGCCCTTATTATCCTTGCGTGGCTTCTTTATCTGTTAGTAGTCAGGTTAACGAACAAGATGATTTCTTCTTTTTCATTAAAAGCCTTAATCTTTTTCGTTTTTTTTCCCGTCTCTTCAGTAATCTTACGTTATCGGCAACGAAGCGCAGCGAAGCTCAACTCAGAAAGTCTGGCAAGGAAACGGTAATGCACATAAAGCAAAGGAAAGCTGTATCGCGCCTCTAACTATAATTATGTACGTCGTTAACAGATTGCGACGCAACGACCTCCGACAGCGTGGGGCTCGTGGGACGGCATACTCTGCCGAGACATCGCAAATCTGGCGATCGAGAAACGCGAGATAGCACGGACACGCCACACAAGTGCACTTCATACTTCGCAAACACAATTAAAAGAAACAACACAACGCACAAACATACTTACACGCAGGTCGCGAACAAAAACGACAGAAAGGCGCACTTGCGAGCTGTAAACAAAGATGGCGACTCGAAGAGATAGAGAAGCGATCGCGGCTGCGTGAAGCGCAACGCTGGATTGAGTAGGAGGGACAGATGCGAGCGGTGACGACGCAAAAAAAGAAAGGTGCAAATTGGTTTTGCCGACGCGCATCCCGAGAGCGAGGACCTGCCGCCGTCGTCTAAGTAAACGAGTGTGCAGAGTTGCACTCCTCCGCCGAAAGAAGATGGGGGCCCGTGATGAACGTGTGCTGCCCAGCATCTTCTCCATCACGCGTGTGTCTTTGTGTGCTCTTCGTGAGTGTGTGCGTGTGTATGTCGATTTGGTTGCGCGTTTCTGCGTGTGTGTGTGTTTTTCTCGTTCTATCTAGTTGTTTAAACTTCTATGTTCGTATGTGTGTGTGTATATGTGTATGTGCGCGCGCGCGTGTCTGTGTGTGTGTATGTGTGTGCGACTGTCCATTGGCCAGGGATCAGCCAAACGACGTGTTGGAGAGACCCTGCCTTTTATAGATTGCCCCCCGACTTGTCTTTTCGCTGCTCAAGACCCAGAAACACAAACACAAACGCGCGAGTTGGTGAGGCACTTTTGCCAGCGTCGCACGCCCCCCCCCCCCCCTTCCCTCAAGATGTACGACGCCATTTGCTTTGTAGCGTCTTGGTTGTGACAAAGCTGAGCTGCAGTTTGGCTGACGAACGGCTGTGCACAGCGTGCATGCAGTACTCGGGACGTTATATATTGCTCAATGTCTGTTTGGGATTGCACGGGACACTCCGCGCGAAAGGGTGCCTGTGTGTACATGCGCGCACCCTGCGTGTTTGCCTGCGTTTGTCCGTGTGTTTGCGTGCTTGTGTATGCGAGTGCGTGCGTGCGTTTTTGCTTGCGTGTGAATGTGTGCGTGCGTGTGCGAATGTTTGTATGCGTGTGTGTGTGTTGGTGTGTGAGAAAAAGAGAAAGAGAAAGTGAGAGAAAAAAATGGCGTTAATCTCATACGATTAATATTCGGGGGGAGTTTCGACGTATCGCTTGCCTTGAATGCTTATTCTGCGGGCGATAAATTATGGTATCAAGATTTAGTTCTCTGACCGTCAATCACTCGGGAATGTAAAGGCGCCTGTAATGGGTAACTGTGGCGTCAACGTTTAGGGGAGGCTGTGTCTAACTACAGAAGGTGGTCGGGAGCCTGATTTGCTACTTTCTATTTAGTTTTATTCTCTAAATAAGTACAATCTTTAGGGATAAAAAGGATAAAACACAAGTTCAGCATATAAGATTAGTGCTTTTTCGAAAAAGAACAACAAGATCGCAATGTTTTCTGTGTGATCTGCAGGGTGGAAAAAAAATTAATATAATTTATGTCGTCATTAAAATCATGATTTAAATCAAACCAGTTTTATTATGATGAATTTAAATCATACCTTTCTCGCAAAAATAATCCCGAAAATATTTTTGATTCGCCGTTTGTCCGTCGTTTGATGCTTGCTGTGCCCATTTGTTTTATATTAAAATTTAAAAAAAAATCATCAAGCAAGAAAGATTTATAGTAAAACTGAACACGAGCAAAAAGGAGTGCTCCTCTGAGAAAATCGGAGCGTTGAACTTGATTTCTACCTTACACTTTTGTTCGTCAGCTATGTCACGTCATATTGCAACAAATTCAGAACGCAAAAGAAAGAAACGAGAACTACAAATGCATTGTCCCGCTGCAATCAAGTTAGAACTTAAAAACAAAAATCAAATAATGTATTATAACTAAATAAAAATATCAAACTGCTTTTGTTTTAGTATGGTGGGGATTAGGTTGTTAATTAAAGTGACTTCACTACATTCACAGTAATTTTTGTTTCCGCATTTTTTCGCATTACGGCTTTTCCGCATTATGGTCGAACGAATTGACGAATGTCAATCTGCCATGTTAAAAATATATATCTATAGTCGTAAAGGATCGCTATTTTCTAGCTACAGTGACTTAAATCAGTGTAATCCGATTTAAATGAAAATGAGTCGGATTGAAATTTACAGAACAAAAGAAAATTGATTATTTTATTTATTTATTTATTTAATTTTTACCCAGGTGGTGTGTTTGGCTGGAGATTCTGCTCTGCTACATTGTGCGCGGAGGAAAACAATCCGTTGTAGGTTTACTGCACGAATGGCGCTGGTTTAGTGTGCTATCTTGTGCGTTGAATGCATCATCCATAGCCTGCACCCTGGCTTTTTGTGTTCAATGTCGTTACTGCGTATAATTAATTGTCGCTTGCTGTCTAAAACCATCGCCAAATGGGCCCTTAACAAACTTCGCGGATAAACAGTATTATCTGTCCACACAGAACACGTGATGTGGACGTCATATTAAAGAGCATTGCTCTCAGCGCATGCTCAAAACGAGCTCGTACGTATTGCCTGCCAAAAACGACGATCCGGATATGAAATGCATGATGAGAAAGCATTCTTAAGCTTGCCGTGAGCACGCACCTCAGCAGCAACGAACTCAGCCAAGAAAGTTTGTTCTCGATCCTAATTCTGTACCTGTTTCCATGTGGTTTACTGTCATTTTTGTAGCTGTTGCAGAGCAATCAAAGAGTAAAGGCTGAACTCTGCAAGATCCGATCCATGATGAAGGCTGAAAACAAAAACATGTTTGAGATGCTGCTAAATAAAGTGCTATAATCAGCCGCTAGGTGAAAGATAGGCGCGCGTGCATAGGCCTTTGCACGAAGTTACGACCACTCGCCTAAAATGCCAATGTCTGGGCGTGCGCTAAAAAAATAATAAAGGGCACAAACTATACATGGTGCCGATTTCTAACGCGTACCCGGAGCAGCCGCAGTCTAACGTAGAAAGGTTCAACGACCAAGAGAACCTGCCCTCCGCCATACTGTCCGGCAGCATGGCAGACACCTGGACGCTAGGTGGCGCAAGCTACTGCCCATTATAAAGGGTAAAGCCGTTAACATCCATTCATCCATCCAGCGTTTCATCCCATGTGCCTAGTAGTTTTCGAACGCGTTCGAACAGCGAGTAGTAGAGACAAAGGCAGCTAGCTCCGCGTCTCTCCACTAATCATTCCAACCGGAGCTTGGTGTCCCGACGTCCCCTACGTCAATTTCTTTCTAGACAAAGGCAGCCCCTTCGTCCCTGCTCTCAGTTAGTGGGTAGGCTTTGCTTCTACCCCCTAATCCGTCCAATCAGAGCTCGCCGCTCTGACGTCTCCGCACTCTCTCACCTACACCTCTCCCTCGGTTTCCGTCAACGTATACAAAATGCCGTCAAGAGCGCAGAGCTCGGGTAAACCAACTTATATTTTGCCATAAAACAAAACGTTGACGATAAAAAACAAAAAATAGAAATTCCATGATTATTTGTGTTTGTTTTTTATTTGTATCTTGTTCACATTAAACTATAAAGCATAAGTACGCATCCGGTTCATCTAGGGATGCAGGAGCGAGATGCTGGAAATCCCAGCTTCTCTTTATCTCTCTCTCTCTCTCTCTCTCTCTCGTTTTTCCTTTTCCCCTCTCGAACACGTTGGGATACGCTGTCGCCCCTGTAGCTTTGGCTTCACTGCACAATTTTAGCAAAAGCTTTTTTATTTTTTTTTTTTAAATTTATACTTGACCTTTTTTTAAAGCCTCGGCGCTCGCACAAGCGACCTAGCGTTTGGTGGCACAACACACACACACACACACACACACAGACACGCAAGCGCACACAGGCACAAGAAAACTAGGGTCGCGCTGTCTCTCGTTTTGTTGCTTACACTGCGGGATGGGAGACAGTCCTCTTTGGAGCCTACCTCAGCGGCGCCGCGTGGCGCCGTCTGCGGTGCGAGCAGAAAACAAAACCTAAACATGCCAAGATATTGGGGAAAATATCGAGTTTCAGCTTTCAGCCGAGGTTGGGGATTTTTATTGTGTATGAAGGTATTTTTTTTCTTTGCCGGTTTTTTACGTCGCTGTTCCAGTACTGTCCCATATGTGTTTGTTTGTATTACCTGCAAATTTATTTCCTGTTGCTTTGGCATCGGGATATTATTTGCATAAGCATTTTGGAGACTGACCTCGCACTTGTGAATATCTTCACCATTGATTCGGGAGCCCCGATTCGGTTCTTATATATTTCTGAGCCGTTATAATTTCGACTCGATGTAAATTATTTACAGACAGATGAAACGTTTGTAGGTGAACGTGGTCCGTATTAGGGCGCGTAAATTGTAGTTTTATATTAACACCATAAAATATTCGAGATATGACTAATTGTCGCATTTTCATTTCCCTGGCTAACAAAAGCCGTGTCAACCCAGTTTTACTTTAGCGATCTGGCGTCTTTGGGTATGTGAACTAATTTATTATTATTTATTGAGAATATAAGAACGCAAGACTTATTTTTTTCAAACGTTTACGTTCTATCATTTATTTGACAAAATTCATAAAAGGAAAGTACAATACGTGACATATATACAGCGGTGCTTACGCCTCCTCAAACATTGGGGCAAATGATGAGACAAATGCGTTGTATTCTAAACAACTCGTTGAAAGTTACATGCCCCAAGTTGGGGTCGCTCTCAGAAATAAGCAATCGTAAAGTAATTGCCTTACTTTTTAGAAGTAATTTGTAATTGATAATAATTACTTTTTACAAAGAAGTAATCGTAATTGCAGTTAAACTACTTTTGGAGGAAAGTAATTGCAATTGTAATTAAATTACATTTTGGAAGTAATTTACCTATGTATGCCTGAGGTCTACGATACACCTGGAACGAACGTTGACTGGGGCGTTCTGAATACTTTTTTCTTCTTCTTCTTCCATCATTCCGAACGCGCGATCAGGCACTACGAAACAAACGTGACGCCATTCGAAAGAATTTCATTTACTCTGACGCAACCTCTAGAAGCGACGGCCTTCTTGAAGACGTGATAACATCGCGTTCTCTCCGTAGTTTCTTTCTGTTTCTGATTTTTCGAAAAGCTGGAACGCGGCCCTATAAATCAATCACGTTCGATCACTTTGATTTTTTTGTTTTATGAGCCTTACGTTGCGTTCCTTTTTCTTTTTTGTTGCTGTTGGTGAAGCAAACGGTAGGTTTCTGATGGCACGTTCGCTTCAATTTTGCAGGTGTAAAGGAGAAGAAACTCAGCTTTACAACACTGTAGCTTTACTGGCGGTATGTTTTGTTCGCCGTTCTTGCTGAGTGAAAATTTGGTGCGAAAGGAAAAAAGTGAAGCAGGATGCCTTCGTTGAATCGAAAAGAAATCAGCCGATTGCTTTCGGCAGCCCATAAGAAGCCTACGGTGCCGAACGGCTCTGATCAGGACGTCCAAACGATGTCCTCGCCAGATCTGTCCGTAAACATTTGCAGAGAAACGCGTGGTAGCTGGTTTCTGTTAGGGTGCGTCGTCTGAACGCGCGACTTTTCGGTCGCCCAAGCGACGAGAGCGCACTTGCCGAACCATGACCACATAATAAACAATGGAATCCTTTATACTGTACACATAAAAAGAAATATTGGCAGTGTTTCGAAAGCCTGACGGTTGATCTAGCAACCAAAGTTCGGAAGTCTGGAAACAGCGTGTCTCAACGACAAACACGTCAATCTGAGATTATGATGCTCTAGAGCACGTCGACACCTGCGGATAGGACATAGCTCGACACTGTGAAGGATATGTCCTGTTATTTCGTTAAACCGATTAGCTGTAGCCATACTCCGGCTAACCCATATCGCCTGCCGTCTCTTGGTGCATGAGAAGTTGTACACCGGTGGCAATACGTGTTTATTCTTGGCCCTGGTCCAGCGTTACTAGAACAACTCAGTTGAGAAACTGCCATAGAGCCTGCATTGAAAAAAATGGCTTCGATCCGTACTCGAGAAATGAACTAATGGCGATCGCAACGCCGCCATTTCTCCCGCAGTGGCCACTCCGGGAACTGGACGTCTGCCCGTATCTGTTCCAGGTAGAGTCGCGCAAGGGTCGGTGGCGCCATCTCGCAGTGCCATTTCGCAGCAGAAATATAAATGAACTTTCATGTTTTGACTAGTAGCTAAACGGTGGCGCTGTTATCGTATTTAGTTTGGTCTCGGTGGACGCGAATGGTCCGGGTTTCAAGGGTGAGTTTCCCAACTGAGTGTTTTAGTAACGTTGGTCCCGTCACATTGGTCATACAAATTTTTAAACAATAATTAGGCGTACATGGTTACGTACGACGTCTTTGGTAGCGGAAGCCTTCCGCGGACACCAGAGCGCCGTCTTCAGTTGTTCTCGCAAGACACCTGCTTAGATGAAGGTCTGTGATATCGCTCTTGAGTTATCTTTCTCGGTGCACGGTTTTGTGCGTTGCGTGATCGACGGTGTTGTGTGTGTTTTCTCTTTTATTCACTTCCCTTGTATATCCCATCTCGCTTTATTCGTAATCCATCCCATTCCTCGCGAGGTAGCTAATCATCCTTCTGCAAGCAGGTCGACGTCATCTTGTTCTTGCAAACAATGAACCCTTGACTACAGGATGCGGCCATAAGGACCAACAGATTTGGCACGCCTTGCAAAATTCAAACTCAAAAGTTACATACGTGTGAAATCGGGCAAGCGGTACGTCGCTTCTCCAGAAGGTTTATGTCTATACTTTTTCTTTAAACCCCACTCGGTGCTAGTGAACTATTAAAAATAAAACAAAACCGTACTCACACGTACTTTCAATGTCCTCTGCCAGCCTGTTTGTCGTCTGTACGCTAGTGTCTAAGCTCGCTCCCGGGTGGCTCACTCAACGCAAAAACGCTAAGAACCAAAAGTAGAGGCTGGAGATCCACGGTCCCACTGAATGTGGCAGTTTAGGTACTTTTTGGTAGGTCATTACTCATCTCCTTTTAAGCACTGTTTTGTGGGATTGATGTCATTCGAAAGGCAATGCAATCCTCTTTCATTTGATATTATGTATGTATTGGTTTATACTGTTCATGCGCATTTGTAGCGTTGTGAATATGATGGCGCGGACCCTCACTTGCTCCGCTGGTTCATGTTTTACGAACGATTCATTAAAGATAACACGGTTCCAATAGAGCAGTTTTGTTAAGATGATGTCGGAGCAGAATGTAACGGTATACTTTTTTGGTATTTGCACTACTTTGTTTTTTACAGCTCTCCAAATATTGCCCTAAAATTGACATTTTTCAGCACACATATACTTTTAATGGCAAGCGCTAGGGCAATGAAATTAGCTACAGATGTAGTGATTATATTTGGTAATATGCAGAAAAAAAATTAATGTTGTGTAATATTTTTTCGTTTAGATATTCTATATCAAACGTAGCACTTTTTTGTGCTTCAAGTCATCGTAATTCAAATGCCGCTGAGTAAATAATTAAACCATGGTAAAATCGTTTAGAACATTTAGAACTACAATAGTTGCCCAAGAGGTGGACGGTGGCTTTTTTTATTTTCAAAGTCATAACGCTCCGGGAGCCCTTCAAACTTACCTGTTTTTGACGCACATCTTTTTTGGACATCAAACAGATTTATTGGCATCTAATAACATTTATTCTATGGAATAGATATATATTGCGATGTATTAGATTTTCCCAATGATCTTGCTTTGGTTTCTTGATAGTTGTAGAGCTTAGCTAATTTTAAAAACAATTAAAAACTGTTTGGGTGTTTTGTTGTGCTACCTGGCGGATGGCAGACAAAACTGCTGATTTCCAAGTTCAAACAATTTTCGAGGGCGGCGTTGGCGTCTGTATCATCATCAATCTCCGTGTCGTTTCACCTTCACATTTAGAAAATATATTTGAAGATTTACTATCGATAAATGAACGGTTTAAGTACTGGGTCAGGTTAATAAATCTAAGAGAAATAATTACACAAGCGTAGCGTGATATAAAGTGTTCATTATTCGATATAATTGAAATCAATAAACGATAAAGACGAAGAGGGAAAGAATACACCCGAGTTCACTTCATGCCTAGAGTCACTAAATTAGCTGCGTTTAAAGTATCGGCACTCCGTTCCCCAAAATTGTTTTGGGCGCCGCCATTTTGGGTCTTGCGCAGAGCAAACACAACTGCCGATCGTCATGATCCAAAAGTGCAACATCCTCTTCATTAGATGCGGTGCTAGGAAGCTGATACAATATTGCTAGGCTCTGTCGCGGGTTGTTTAAACATTCGTGGAGGACGGAAAAGCGTTTCCTGTGATTTTAGATAATGCTTCGGATAACTGGCAACCATGATTGTAAGCCACAATATGGCCAAGTGTCGTTACTCTGAAGCATAGCTAATTTACTGGCACTAGCGGGAACAATGAGGAAGAGGCAGGTGTCAAAAGGTAGTGGCTTGTGGAATCCACAGGGCTCACGTCATGGACCCTCCAGGTATTACAAGCTTCTTGAACAAGGGCATGAATAGTGTCATTAAATAAGCTACGCTTTTCAGTAGCGACACTTGGCCATATTGTGGCTTAAAATCATGGTGTCCAGTTATTTGAAGCTGTATCTGAAATCACAAGAAACGCTTTTCCGTCCTCCACATTAAACAGTTTGCGACAAAGCAAAGCAATATTACATGAGCTTCCTAACACCGAATCTAATGCTGAGGAAGTCGCAATTTTGAATCATGACGATCGGCAGTTGCGCCTGCTCCACCGTTGGCTCTGCACAAGCACCAAAATGGCGGCGTCCACAACACTGTCGAAAAAGAGAGTGCCGATACTCTAAGCGCAGCTCATTTATTGGCCCTACTTCCCGCGAACCTCCTTTCCCCTGACTGAAACTGAAACTAAATATGAATAATACACCATTATTATAGCTTATTTAGTTTTAACCACCTACACACAATGAGAGGAGGAAGCGGCCGGGTAGGAGAAACGCGGGTTTTATGTGCGACTGTTTCTAATCAACGTTAGTTCTAACCGTCTCAAAAGAGAGAACGCGCGAGCTTGCGCTGGTTAAAAAAAAGACGGTAAAAAAAAGAGGTGACACGCTGTGTTCTTTGTGATTGTGCGTCTAATTGCAAATTGTTGTGTGTATGTTTATACAGCCGGAAGTTAGTCTGCCTTAGTGGGCGTCTGGTGTCTCAGGTGTACATGAGCAATTTAGCCAGTGCGGTACAACCGCAAACCTGGGGTCTTTAACGTGCACCACGCAGTAGTGATACACGACCATACGCCGGTATGATGCTCTTCCACATCGAAACGGGCAGGGGCGGGGTGGGTTCTGCAGCGCGAGCTTTCGCTCCACGTGTTCCGAGCTGGTGTGCGCTAGACATGCACTCGGCCACCGATCGCCCCCCCCCCCCTTATATAAGTATTTGAAGATCGACGATGGACGTCGATCGTCTCGAGGTAATGTAACGTAATAACATTATATAATTAATAAACATATTGAAGGACTGAACGACTCAATTTTTCAATTCTTGAATTGTAATATGGCGGTAGCCTATTGTACTTACTGTTGATGAAGAGCAATATAAGGTGACGAAGTAATGATTAAATTATCAGGCTCTATAAGGACGACGATATTAGTGGGTGTCGAACCACAACGTACAGTGCCAGACTTGTTTCAAGTATCGTGTACCCAAAGACCTTTCTTCACCCGCAACAGAATATGGTAGAATCAATGAGGATGCTGCTTTACAACTGTACGTGGAACAGGAAAACTGCAATGTGCAGAAGTGCGGCTTATTCGTTAATATAAAGGACGGATTTCTAGCAGCATTCCCTGATTGACTACTTGGAACAAATGGCCTCATTGACGTAAATTGTCCCCGTTCCAAAAGATTCTTGAAGACTACTGAAACCGCAAAGGAGTATGAGGCGAAAAATAAGAAATAGGAGCCTGGTGTGAAAGGTCCAAATCACCACCATAGCCTCTACTACCAAATACAAGGGCAGTTACACAATACACAAAGAGAGTTTTGTGATTTCGTTATATTTACACTCAAGGGCATTGATATCCAACGTCTTCAGAGGGATGACACCTTCTTGTCAACCAACATAGAGCCTTTTTTACTCAAGTTTTACATGGAAGGCCCGACTTCCGCTGAAATTCCTCACGTACACAAGTTGTCCGACCGAATAATCTGCCATTACTCCCGATCTTGGAGTTTCTCGATCTTCATTCATGGCCATAGTATCATATGAGATCGAGCGGTGTGGCTCTTCGTCCGCCGAACATATTGTTTCGGCGGGTGTTTTTACCGTGTAAAATGAAACCGTCGCGTGCTGCTGGAACAAGAACCTGGCGATTCTTCACTGAACTGCTTCTTCCGTAAGCTTCAATTAAGAGGGCTTTTTTCGTTTCGCACACCCACTGTTCTGCTTGCCCGTTAGTTGCAGGATGGTATGGTGCACTAATGTGATGCCTGATGCCATTTTTTTTTTGGGGGGGGGGGGGGCTTGTTTATTTTATTTGAAGCAAGATTTGGCGCGTTATCAGAGAAAAGTATTTTTGATAGGGCAAAAGTAGGGAAAAGAGAGCGTAGAACGTCTATGACGCGTTTTTACGTCGTGGCAGGCATCGTGTAAACTTCCAACCACTTAGAGTACGCATCGATCATGACTCCGCAGATGCGGATACGTTTCGCCACCCACAGAGTGAAGAGTGGATCGTTTTCAGTTACAGTTCATGATGGCGCTGGACTCGAGGAAGCCTTCGACTCTTTCCACAAAGTTAGCTGATGTGCCAGCACTTTTGTCGAAAGTGGTAAGTGTTCGAAACGTCGACAACGTCGGTAGCCACGTGCTGTGCTTGACCCTGGACGCTTACCATTCGCTGAGAAGAAACTTGCTTGTTCGTCTGCCACGATTCGTCCGATAGCAGGTCATCACCGCTACTCCATCTCCCGACAAAACAGGTCGTCATTGTCCGCATGTCCATAGTTAGCAATCACGTGAACTTATAAATTCCCATACGCTCATAACTTGCCGTCGCTAAACGCCGTTCATTCATAGCGTGTTCATTGCAAATAAACGTCTTCCTATTTATTCTGATGGTTTTCATCATACTCCTCCGAAGCTGTACTTACAACATTATATCGGTACTTTCGAAAATATTGCAACGGCGTTTGTTTTCTGGGAACTATAATGTAACAACCTTTACAAAATCTTCCGGATCCCATGAAACACAATACTTCGTTATGTCACTTTTCGGTCGTCATTATAATGGTGAGGTAAGTACCGTAAATTGCGAAGCAGTTTACTTGACGTCCGCTTCCACTGATGTCTTGGAAGATTGAGTCTACTGAGCGTGCATCCCTGCAGAAGTTTTCATTGAAAGAGTATTGACACGTCAATCAACAATTGATTCCTTCTTGGTAAGATTTATTGCGAAAGCCCGTGACAACCGCTGAACCGCATCTCCCTATATTAGAGAACAATTTATACAAAGCCTGAAATTCTCGCATACATTCGTTTGCTGGGCCACGCTATTGAGCCAGCTGAGCACAGCTGGCAGCGGCGCGAGCAAGGCCACGAGGGGAACGTGATGGTGCTCGAGCCATCCCACCGTGAACCAATGTTTCGGCCACCCCACGGGTGCGTGTCGCCATCTATTGGTTGAACTAACGCCTTGTTCAAGATGGCCGCCGTGGGACCGCAGCCTTAACGAAATACCATACGAAGAATGACCACCTGGGAGCAAGCCCACAAACCAGTGTGCAGACGACGAACATCCTGTTTTATTAGGTGATGCAGGGCCACCGTCTATGGTTTATTTTTACTACTTTACCACCTCTGAGTGATCTCTTTAAAAAAATATAGACATAAAACTTCTTGCGAAAGTACGTTCGCGTGCCCGATTTCAGGTATGCACGTTTGAAAATCCCAATTTTGCGAGGCGTGCCAACCGCGTCGGTCTTTACGGTCGCCCCCTATCTACCACTACACTTATTGCGCCACCCTGCTCTGGTGTGACATCTGCCAGCGGCACAGCGGGACGCGCAGGTCGACGTTTCAGCTTGCGATGGAGCGTAGAGGACGCTACGAGCTATGGTAGCCCATCCGCAGTCGCGTGAGTGGTGTCGCGCGACTCCCGCGAGGGGTCACGTGACCCTTAGTCACGTGATGCGTTCTGCAGAGCCATAGCCTGATTGGCTCGTGTAGTATCCGCCGAGGTCCATCGAAACGTGATACGGAGTATTATTACAGTACGCGACACCAAGTGCCGCGAGCAACGATGAGTCTTCGGCGTGTTCGAATCTCCGCGGGGTTCGGCGGATAGTGCCATGCGCGCCACATGTAGTAGTGCTTTCTTACGCTCATATAAAGGCCTGGATCGCACGCGTAGTCGGCCTCGTTTTCATCCTCGAACGCTGGGCGAGTTACGTATTCGGCAAATTGTGAGCCTGCTCGGAACAAACAGGCTGAAAACCACTCCGGAAGTAGGGGAGGAAGTCTCTGCAAAACTGGAATGTCTCTCGGGGTCTCCCGTGACTAAAAGCCAGGTAAACCGTCTCTCAAACTCGCTTTTTTTTATTGCGATTTTTTTCAATTAGCATATATGGAAATCTTTAGAAACGAATGATCTTGAACAGCACCGAACGTGAATCGTCGCGGCGCTCATCGGATTTGTACGTTTGCCATCACCAACTGAGCCAATCACGCACAGTGAATACTTTACGATACTGTTTCTTCTTTATGTGCGTAATTTCTTTAGCCGTTGATAGAAGCAGACCCGCCGAGACAACGAGCAATGAGACGATGCCACTTTTGTCGGTGCTTCTTTATCGAATCGGTTGCACCGTGGCTCGTATTGCAAGATCTCTCGTTACCTGACTCGTGTCCGTTCAACCTTCTAAAAGGCCTCGGTGCCTAGTATAGTCTAAAGTCACGGAATCCTGGGAACGTAGCGCCGAGCTCCCGTATGGTCGCCATCTTGGTCCGTGAAGTCAGCAATTTCTTCTTGACCCCTCCATTCTTGGTGAACCGATCTAAATTCGCTAATGACGAGCAGCTTTATAAAGATGTTTCTTGTATACCGAGGTTTTTCTATCCACATACCGGCATAACAAGCGTACATCTTCGCACCACCACCACGTGCTGTGTCGGTGCTTGGAGGCACTGAAAAATAATTTTACTGTTTTGTAATACGCAAGAAGAACAATATAATTGTAAGAGATCCGTGGAGATGGGCATGACTGATAAGTTGATTGCATACACAGTGCCAACGATGATTATATTGGCGAGGAACGCTTTCAGTACGATGTTGCTCCATGGTGATCTTGGCGCGACTGGTTTAGAACGACCGTTGGAAGCTTCGAAGATTTAAATGTACCGAAATGGCGATTTATATAGCAACGTAGACACGTTAGCCAATCGCCTTGCGAGGGTTCGGTCGTCTCTATGTTAGCATCTGTTTGTGCCCGGCTAGAAGTTAGGAAGGCAATGGCGCTACTTTCCCAGGATTCAGTGACTTTAGCCATAGCCTCCTATATACAGACAAAGCCTGGCAGATCGCCACGAGAAGCGGCCGCCGAAATGGAAAAGGTGGAGCGACAAACAACGGATGAGAGGAGAGCCACGCGACTGGCGCCACGCTGCAGCGAGACGCCGAAACACACTTCTCCCGAGCGAACAAGTGTGTTTCGGGTCCTCGCCGCTGCAAAAGCTCTGCGCTGACGTCCAGGTTCCCCGAGAAATGGTTCTTTTGATGCTCTGTGCCAGACTTGTACACGTTACCGAAAAATAGTAAGGAATTACATTCACAATTACTCAAGGCTAAATTGTAATTTATTACAATTCCAATTACCCTCCCATAAAAGTAAGTGACCGTTACCCCCAAAAGTAATCCGTTACTTTCGTGGCGTTACTTTCAACAATATTTTCCTCAATTAAGAAACAAGGGGAAGAAGGTTGTTCAAGTTCTTATTGTTGCCACCTGCTCCATTTCTTGACCTTAAGTATTTTGAGCAACACCTGACTCTCGAAAGTATCGTCAGACATTTTGCGTTATTTCTTACTCAATATGACGACTGCTACGCTGAACACCATTTGAACTGAGGCACTGGATGGGAGTGCCATGTTGTGCCTCACGAATGTTTTATGCTCTGCATTGAGCTTTTTCAGCGAAGCAATGGAAGTACTATTTACCTCGAAGATAGAGCAAAGCTTCGTCGTTGCAGCCGTTGCCTGATATTCGAGAGTTTCAGTAGAGTTGGTAACAGTAAGGCGATAATTAAATAACAAATAAGGTTTAGCTCAATATTCTTCTTTTTTTTTTGGTTCTGAACAGGTCGAGCGTAGGTTGAGACGTTGGTGAATAAGAAAAAGTTTCTAATATTTAAAGATAAGTAATCAAGAAAAAAACAACAACAGGACACTCATAACAACAAATAATTAGAACGTTGGTTAAAACAAAGATGTAAACGCACGTTGGCCGTCTGTACCTTTCTTGATGCCGTTTACAAACGCACGGAGCACGAACCGACTGCAGTTTACTCCGGTGTCCTCCAGATAGACGTCCGCTGATGCCACGGGCAGCGAAGGGCAGAGAAAAGCCGCGCTATGGCCCCACTCACGAGTTTCACTCTCTCATCAAGCCCAGAATATCAAGTCTACGCAGCCACCATCATGTTTTATTTGTAAAAATATCTTCTTGACACAAGATGCGTCCTGTTCGGGTAAAAACAGGAAGAAGAAAAAAGGAAGACTATTACCATTTTCGATGTGCTCGCAAAAAGCTGACTCACAAAAAGGGTAACTGAGATGCAGATAACCTGGCTGGAATTCACAAATAAAGTGGGCCAACCCTAGAAGTTGGACTGCAAAAAAAGTAAGTAGCTTTTAAAACAGGGTCGAATAAGGTGAAAGAAGCAGAAAAAATACATCCTGTTCTCTAAGAGAAGATGATGAGTGTGCATCGAAGTACGAGAATGCTTTTGGCAATAACACCTTCACATATTATCACATCTCTTTTAGTGGATTTTAAGGTAGACGGACCGTTGTCTCGTGTTGTGACATTATAAAAATGGTCCCAGTGACTATAACCGAGAAGGACATTGTTAATTCTTGTCTGTGCACTTAGCGCCTTGAGCTTCTCGAAGAGGCATACAATCACTTGGTGTCTTCCTCTCCCGCCTTCAATCGCAAAGAAAAACGAAGACAAAAAAAAACAACGGATGTAACTTGTTTTTTTCCGCCTTTTTTTTTCTTTTTTTAGAAATGCTTATTTTGATTCTTTTTTTTACATTGTTGTTAGGGTCTAAAAAAATAGATTCAAAGGCTTGGTGCTTGGTGTTCCAAAAAAAAAAGGCTTTGCGGAACTGAAAGAGTGCCAAGCCTCCCTTGCGCTGGTCAATTCGCGTGACAGTGTCACTGCGCTCAACTTTACCAAACTGAAAACGACCTTCTCTTTAGAAGCGGCGGGGACTGGTCCTGAAAAAAATGTAACGGATTACATGGAATCCGTTACGTAAAAAATGTAAGGGAATTACTTTAAAATTACTCTAGAAAATATGTAATTATTCCGTTACTAAATTACCGATAAATGTAAGGGATTACAAGTAATTTCGTTACTTGTAACGGATTACGTACAAGTCTGCTCTGTGCTGCCAGATCCTCGCGCTCCAAATATGGGAGCGGGCACTCTATGGCTCCCTCGTCAAACTGCCAGGCTTTGGGAGTACAGGGAGGCCATGCTTTGACACTACAGGGCGAGGACCAAGCGGAACCAAGGTACCGGAACAACGCCGTCTGCTGCAATCGGTCAGCGGCGCGGCGCTGACCAATCGCAACAGGCGGCGGTTGTCCCGGTCCTTGGTCCCGCCCGATCCCATCGTGCGTGTAGCATATATGGCCCCAGGTTGGATTTGGCTGTTTGCTGTTGTGGACAGTCCCGTGTCCAATCCGTCCGTTTGAGAACAAAATTTCTAGTTCGAGCCAGCACTACCTAGGCTTTCGTCTCACCTTAGCACGAACTATTGTTAGCCGCGCATGCTGAAAGCACGAGCTATCCGCTTTGGAGGAAGCCTCGGCCGCTGCACGAGCGCCAGTGCACCGAATGCTCCAGTCAATGCAGTCAAGGCTAGCCGCTCGCGCTTGCACAGCCTTCGCAGTTAGTCCATGCTAAGGTGCCTTAAAAGTCATCACTGGATGGGCGAATGGATGAAGCTGAACCCTTTGGGCGGCGGCTTGCGCCACCTAGTGGATTCACGTAGCGCCACCTATCGTGTGGCCGCATCGCCGCCAGCGAGCCATGCCGCGTCTCACAGGGGCTCGACGCAATGCGCGGAGCGCAGGATTGGTCCGCTTCTTTTGCAGGGATTGCGGTGACATCAGAACGCCGAACGCTGATTGGCTTCCACTGAAGGATAGTGGGTATAGACCTCAAAGCAAGCTGCATCGAGGTCTACCGATCTGCGCCAATCAGAGCTCGGAGCTGTGACGTCACTGCCACCCCTGCACAAGAAGCAGACGAACTCGCGCTACGCATAACACGCGTCCGTCGCCAAGACGGACACGTCTGGCACTTTGGTGAACCTCTCGCCGAGCATCGGCGTACTTGCTGCTTGGGTCTGGTCGGAGATTAAGTAACGATAATGACGTCATGCACAGGCCTTGTCTTGTAGGTGGCGCTGGACGACGCGTCCGCTTCGCGATTGCGCTCGTCCACAGATAACAAGACAAAGCACAGCAAAATAACGCGCGTGGCAGAAAAGAAATGAAAAAAGGCTTATGCGAGAAACAAAAAAATACAAGAACGTGCTGACTTTGGAATAGAGGTCCACACATTGGAGCCGGAGGAACTGTACTCTGTCATGAGCGCCGCGTGGAGGGGACGCTGGTAACACGGCCCGGTGTTTGTACACTCAGCTGGCGTTAAGGTTGTTTGTGTTCCGCTCCGAGAGAGTGCTCCATCTATTTCGCCCGGGATGAAAAGCACTGCTCCGGGTATACCCGGCGGAAGTGAACGAGGAAGGAGGGGGAAAAAACAATCTTCCTGGCGTTATTTCAAGGGAAACTCCAATCCTCTTCTCCTTTTTTTTTTGTTTGTTTGTTCGTAGTAGTAATTTTGTTGTTGTTGTTGATGTTTGTTTTTTTGTTAAGTCGTAGAGGCGTAACGGGAAAGGTAGAGATATGGAGGCATGCGCTCGTCGAAAGAAAGAGTAAGCAAAAATCTGCGTGGAAGCGCGCGGTGGCTAACGAGAAAGCGAGGAAAAAACAAAATGGACGCGGGTGTGACATTGATGCATGGGAGTCGTGGGAAATTTGGTATGACGAACTGCTCCACCCGCTTGGCGGCCGCGGCGCGAACTCTTTCAATAGAAGCGAGACCGGTTAATGGAAAAGCGACCTAGAGGAATTGATGACTAGGCCGTTTTGCGGAAAGGTTTTCTTTGTTGTTTTTTCGTAGCTTTTTGTTTTTGTTTTCTTAATATATGTATATTACTTCCGAACAAAATATTCACGTTTACTATACATAAAACACGGTGTTTTGGCACACTTATGCCGTGAACGAGCATCGAACTGTTCTTTATTCCTTAGCTACACTTTTGTCCATCGGACAAAGGCTCACGTTCGCGCGAGGTGTGAGGTGACGTTGACCAAAATCTTCCACCCGAAAGCCGCGATTTGAGGTCGCCTCGGGAATCTCATTTCATTCGGAGTCATTTTATATTTGCCTTACGGTGTGGGGTATTGCATTGCACAACAAATTGAGCATGCCTCCCTTTCCCCGTGGGCCTACTGGAAATATTACTATTTTGATAAATCAATAAAACGTCTTGAGCAAGGGCATAAAAAATTGGACATTTCAAGTGTACGAAAACAAAATACTGCACATTTCCATACAAAATTTTGTTGGACAGGGAATCGGGAAACACAGCCAGCTTGAGCCATCTACCTACACCGAATTTTAGAACAGATATGATATTCTGACGAGCTTGTTTCGAATTCACCCTCAAATTCAATATTATGTGTAAAAATATCCGCACCACGTAAGACGGCCTTCTCAACATATACGCTGAGTAGTAAGAAAAATTAATAAAGTTTAGCAAGCCTAAAATTTCTTGTTCACGCTTGGAATTATAGATCCTCCTGATCGTTATCAAATTAAGCCAGTCTCTTATGTTTAATTTCCAGAACGTGCAATAAATATTCTCAATATCAGCGGAAAGTTTTGTTTTGGGAGTTGCGTAGGCAGTCAAACTTGGGCATGCCCACGCTTTGCCACCTTGGAGCCCTACACCGTGGCTAACGTGCTTCTCCGCGGAGCCGAGGGTGGGACCCACGAGGGTATTGCCTGGGCAGCTCATGTTGCATGCCCTCGCTGTGCCCAAGTTTTCCCACGTATATCCGGGGTGGGACCCACCGCGGAACTGCGTTTGCAGCCCATACTGGGCATGCCCACGCTTCGCCCACGTGGGACCAACGTGGGTTTCGCAGGGCCTACCCGAGCCTCCATTGCCCACGTGGGCTCCACCTCTTGTGCTACTTGAGGTACCATATCATGCAAAACCATACCATCTATGATCTATACATCATGCCGTTCCATACTATGTGGTATAATACCGTAACATAAGACATAACATGTCATGCAGTTTGTATGTGCCATTGTAGTCTATCCAAACCTGATACCATACCATATATACCATACCATACCGTATTGTACCGTACCATACATGCAATGTCGTGCTCTACTACGTCAGACTGCACTATGCTATTCTATTCTGAGTGAGTTGAGGACGAAAGTTGTTGCGTTCTCTTGAACGCATTCTATTTTTAGTTTTTCTTATGTATTGAATTCCACCGTTATTACTGTTAAAGTGATCCGTGATTTTGGGAGTTTTCATGGATATTACGATTGCTTTCAAGCAGAAGGTAACTGAAATTACAAGTGCATTTTTTCTCAGAGTTCCGGATGCCACCACGTGCACAACTCATAGCCTTTAAAAAATGTTGTTTTACGCCTGTCATGCTCACTTTTGGGTAGCTTTGTCGAATACACTTTGGCTGTTTCAAACTGTATAGGAGTGACTACTTCAAGTGCCAATGAGCGGGTTTAAAAGATGATAGAGTCTTGTAATGTTTAATAGTTACCTTCTACCGAAATATTATTGAGGATGGGAAATAAAACGAAACCAAACAGTCTATGGCATTCAAACCCCGGATCGTGCACGATGAGCAGGCGACGCTCTTGTTTGCTTTGATTGGAGGAAAGAAGGAAGGACGGAAGAGGAAGACAGGGAGGTTCACCGGTGTAATCATCCCCGTTGGCTTCTCTGTGCGGGGGGTCTGGGTTGTGGAGATTAAGGGAGATGTTGAAGAAGAAGAGGAAGAGGAAAATAAAAAGCGTAAAGTTGCAAGACTTGAAGACAATAACCACGGCACTGTTCACGAACATCCAGGTTCATCGTCTACAAAAGAAAACTCCTGGCGTGTTTCCTTTCGGAAGCACGCTTGTAGCTCTTTTCTAGACGATGAACAACATCAACGCAAATAAGCGACAGCCATCAAAGCTTTTGTCTGTTTTCGTAGAGAACAAACAAGAAGTTTGGCGGATGTTGCTCTTTTGTGTGGCTCGTCCCCGGAACCAAGCACCTTTGTCACAGAGTCGGTTATCGAGGTATGCGATCGTGCTTTCGAGTTTACTTCTTTCTACATTGTAGGCGGCACATTCCCACGAAGATGTGATGAATTGTTTAATTTAAATCGGAACTTGGGTAATCTGGCGTTGTGGCTTGGTCAATACGGTGGAGACATTTCGGGTGGATATGCTACATCATGTAGTCTATGAATGACTAGACTTAAGGCATAGAAACGTGCGTGCTGACGTAAAGCAGTATGCCACAGATTTCGTGTTTTACTGGTGGCGTGGTGATCGATGACCAAACGTATGCCGTTTTTGCGGTACGCTAATTTGATACTTGGAGTCAGAGAATAGTCTGATTTCGCACCAGCATCCGCTGCCTCGTTTCCAGGTGTACGACAGTGTATCCATTGACATGGGATGCCATTTCCCCTGTCCAAACATGTCTTAAAATCCATCAAGGACGATTTGTTCATTTTTAGTATATTGTAAAAATCTGCGTATCACTTGAAGCGCCGGCTTACAGCCCAAAAGCATTGTCCGTGGTTGATTGGAGGCTCGATATGATTGGAGGGAGACGGCAGGTAGCGACAAAGGCGGCGAGCCCCTATGTCTACTTACTAATCCTTCCAATCAGAGCTCGGTGTTCTGACGTCACCGCACGCTAAGGACCTGAATCGTATCATCGATTTTTTCGTGCTTCTAAGTTTCATCTACTTGTGCGCTCCTTGTAGGTAGTGTCCATAGTTTTGTCATTATTTAGCGCTGCATCCATGGCAGGATTGTTTGTAATCGACACATAATTATTCTGACCATAAGTTTGTGAGCATTAATCTGCCTATTTCTATGTTCAATGTTCATCTTAAAAGTGTGCCGATGCTAGTGTAGATTCATCATCTTCCATACATTTGTGTTATTTTTTTTTCTTCGTTAGACCCATTGACAACAGACCCTTTCAAAAGTCCGCTCCTTCGCCTGTTTGCCATTGTTTGTTCACGTACTCTACTGTGTCATCGTTCGACACGGAGTCGCGACATCCAGTCACAAGCTTCGTGTCCAAGCAGCGGCGACCACAAGTGTTGCATGATGAACTTGCGAAAAAGGAGTGTTATTGCGCCGCTAAGGAGACATTCCGGTGTTTGTGGCGTGGGACACTGAAAATGATATAATATATAGAAATTATTTTTTCATGTTCATTTCTTTCATGTCATACCATACCGTATTGTGCAGCGCTATATGATACCATAGGACCATACCGTGTTGTGCGATACCATGCCATACCATGCCATATCATACCATGGCATGACATACCATCCCATACCATATACATATTACACTATACCATATGCCATACTATACTATAACAGAACATAATGTACCATACCATACATATTATTCCATACCATATCATGCCATGCCATGCCATACCATACCATACTCATAATCATGCTTGTAAAAAGACATATAAAAAGCTCCTCCCACGCGCCCTCATCTGTCAGTTTTTCTACCACCCCAGGAGGTGCAGGCGTCCCCCGTCAAATTAAGAAAGGAGCCACTTGTACCTTTTTCTCTCTCTCTGTCTTTCTCTCTCGGGGCTCGAACCTGTCACGCTTACACGCTGATGGTGGGACGGACACGCCTTTTGTCTCTTCGCGCACCAAGGGGGAGGCTTAGCGTAAGTGGCTAACCCGTTTTGTCGCGACGCTGTTGCTGTTTCGGGGAGCCCAAGACGCGCTCTTCGCGTCTGGGGCTTGTCCTTAGCGAATCTCTTCGGGAAAAGCTCTCTCTTTCTCTCTCGGCTAAGATGAACGCTTGCCTCGTCGTTCGGGGAAAAAGCACTCGGGAAGAGGTTCAAGCTCACGGTTCCTCGGCGGCAGCAACTTGGTTGCTCTGGTTCGAGCACTTACGTGTTTCGGCGTAATCCCTTCTTCGTGAATGTGTACTTTGCGTCAGACGTCTTCGTACATCGAGACACGCTGGAAGCATTGCGGCTGCTTATCTTCGCTGTCTTATTTCGTGTATTTCGTCGAGAGGAATCAATCGTTAGAAAAGTACAAAAGTATCAAGAGAAGGGGAGGATAAACATTTCAATATTTGCTCCGGTATACGTTTTTGCTTGAAAAGAAGACAGAAAGAGAGAAAGAGCGAGAGAAAGAAATAGCCGTATTCACCGACTGCGCTCGAGAAAGGGACGAAGCCTAAGTTACACTGGTCGTACATTACACAGCAGACGCGGTGTTTGCTGCAGACGTGATGACAAAATTATCTGCGAACATGCCTCGAAGCACGTTCGAACATGTCTGCAGAGATTTCTTGTGTGACCAAGCTGACAGAGCCGTTGTACAAGGAAGAAAACGCCTCAGGCAGTGTCTGGACCACGACCTCCTCTATACTCACGACCAGGTCACACGCGAGTATACCACAGCGCCCGCCTGGAGACCGCACTCGCATGCAATCCTGCCGAGAGGTGGCAGTGCATCTCAGCTGTTCCGCTAGGGCGCCTGTAGTGCAGAGAGTTTTCGAACTGCACGATCGGGGTCACGAGGTTTATAGGGCCGCGTTTTCAATTCCAGCCGCGAGGGGGTGACGAAAGCGTCGATCGTCTGCAAACATTTCCGCCTTTCCGCCTGCTTTCCTCTTGGTGAGGCGTAAACGCAGCGCATGCGCACTTGCGACCGATCGCCGCAGGAGGTGTCCGCCATTAAATTGCAAATGCTCCCCATGGTACAAGACGGACCCTCTCTTCAATTTAGGCTCGCTCTGCTCTGCTCGTGATTCAGTGCGAACGGCGTTCCCTTTGAAGATAAAGAAAAAGGTGACAAGCTACGCTAAAAGTCTTAAATAATGGGGCGAAAGCAAACCGTTCATAAACAATTTGCGACCGCGCCGGCGCGCATATGCCCATTTCCCTCAAAAATTCCTAGCACGCCTTGATGATGATGATGGTTAAAATGATTGTGCGGCGTTTCCCTTTGAAACAGGCGAGCTCGAAAAAAACTTCGTGCCCTAGCCAAGAATATAAGAATTAAAGAATAATGACGAATATTACTTATTGCTCCTGAATCACGTGCCACCAGTGCTCCAGCTGCTTGCCCCTTTGTTGTCCTCACACACTGCACGCGCGATCCGTTGTCTCGTGTTTTCGTTGACGACACTCCCGCACTGGTAATGTGGCAGTTGCCCGTGGCGCTTCGAGAGTGCAGAATTACCTCGCATAGCGTCTGCTTGACCACTAGGGCGTCCGCCAGCTTTCATTCGGGGTGAGGTCGGCAATGAACCGTCAAAGGTAGCAGCAGGCGCTGGCAGAAGAGCACCAGGTGCTCTACCGTCTCGTCGTCTTTTTCGCTCGTCCGACAGATGGTAGAAGTCACTTTTGGATCGAATATTTTCTTGTAAAGGCGGTTCTCACAGGCAGCGAAGCGCTGATGCTGCGCTGCTCACGTGTCGTCAGCTACTTATCGCCTGCCATGAGGAACAGTTTTGACGGTGCGATACAAAGCTGGTGAACGCTCCCGTCAGCACGCGCATAGCTCGAGGTCAGCCCCATGCTTGTAGCGCTTCGCTGCGTGTGAACAGGCCTTATGTCTATATCCGCAGGGACCCTACTCGTGCCTCGAACAAGAGACGACTGCATAAACTGTTGTCGTACGGTTGAGCTTCATTCGAGATTTACAGACCAGCATAGTTGACCTTTCTTGGGCTGCTTGAACCCACTGAAGGGTCTCGCTCTCGCGCACCCAGCACCGGGCCTCAGCCTCCCACTTTTTTTCGTTGGTGCCTCCACAGACTCGGCAAAGAAACCATACTTTTTCTCGAGTTGGTGAAGCCGCCTCTGCCACCTTGTCTGCCCTCCAGTCAGGTGGGTATGTACGAATAGTTTCCTAACTCAGCGGCGCCGGTTCATGTACCGCAGTCTTCTATAGCCTATTTTACTCGCCGCCTCTCTTGCCTCGAAGCTCGACTGTCCTAAGTCTCCTTGGACGGCTTCGTTGGCGAAGCCGTTCAAGAAGACATTGCCGTGGCAGCCCAGGGCTTGGCAACCAACCTCTCGCTGTCGCCTCTCCATAAGATTGCGCACATCCCAGGGACGCAAACAACAGCGTTGGCGTATGTCAGCCCTGGCACCATCACTGCCTTCCACACACCCCGGGTGACCATGAACCTGTTGCAACTCCACAGGCTGCGTTTGCGGAGGATGTTGCCTCCACGCACGGCTGGCTGACTGTCGAAGGTGTGCATGGTGCTCCTGAACGAACTCCGGTGTATTGGGAAGGATGACTCCCAAGTACTTAAAGGCGCTCTCGACCGGCACAGCCTTACCACTCAACTTCAGGGAACACACCGTCGTCTGTACGGATCCCGGGAACTGGACGACTGCCGACTTGTTTGGCTTGAACCTTAGGTGTCGTGCGGCAGCCTCAGTGCCACTAATGTCTAGCAACCGCTGCGGACCTACCAGAGTCTCCACTGCGAACACGACGCCGTCGGCAAAGGTCAGCCCTGGCAGCACCCAGTTCACTTCCTCGCCATTTTCCAGGTGGACAAGGGAAAAACTCACTTTCGATTGAAGCAGCCTCTCCTCCATTACAGCCACGTATAACATGTAAAGAAGCGGGGAGATTGGGCACCCCTGTCGAAGGCCCCTTGTCACTGTCACTTCATTCGACTCTGCCCCTCCCAGTTCTGCTCGTACCGCCTTTCCCGTGTAGAGACAACGCACGAGGGTGACACACCGCTTCTGGCAACTCCAGCTTCTCTAAGCACTGCGTCAGTAGTGCTTCAATACGCTTCAGTGATGTCCAGAAAACAGCACATCAAGGGTCGTTCTTCCTTTCGGGCAACCTCATTGCACTGCATGAGTGTAAATAAGTTGTCCTTCAATCGGCGTCCCCGTCTAAAGCCGCCCTGAAATTCAGTAAGGCGCCCACAATGCTCTGCCCATGCTGACACCCGTTCCTTGAGGATGTAGGCAGAAATTTTGTAGAGCGTGCTCATAACCGTCAGGGGTCGGTAGTTGCACAGATGGTGACGGTTGCCTCCCTTCTTCGGGATCAAGACTACTTGGCCGAGTTTCCAGTATTGCAGGAATGGGCTCTGTTCCGCAGAGGATGTCGTTGAGGATCGACGCCAGCTGCAGTATGGCATCTTTTCCCAAAGCCTTCAGGACTGTTGCCGAGATATTACCTAATCCCTGAAAGGTGTTTTTTTCTTTTTTACAACCGAATTGTTTGAAGTACCCACTGGTACTTCAAACGGTTCGGTTGTAATACGTTAGCGCCACCACAACGCCACCAACAGCAAAACTCATCCACGCGAGCCTTGCTATGTCGCAAATGCGGAAAATCGTTTCTCTTTTTTTTTTCTTCTTTTTTCCCCGGATATTTTATGACACATTGCACTTTCCGTTCGCTTCTCTTCGAGCCCTTGCTCGAGTGCACCGTTTGGAACGAAAAATATAGCTAGTCGTTCAAAATACAAACGGGCGATTATCATTTACGGTTATTATGCGTCATGCTTGACTCACTTTCGAACGAAATTTTGATATTTCAATTTTCGTTTCTGTATCCCTTTAAAGACCCCAGACTAGCGGTTGTACTGCACTGGCTAAAGTTCTCATCTACAGCTGAGACACCAGACGGCCATTAAGGCTGAATAACTTCCGGCTGTATATGAACATACACACATTATTATTATTATAACTTATGAGATAAAGTATTGGCGACGTGCATGCCCAAAAGCGTCACTGTGGTCGGCCCTCCACGATTGGCCAAAATCACCATGACGTCCTTAGTTCGATTAATTTTGTTGTTCAAACGCATTTATTGATTTTAATGGTTGCTTTCACTGCGTCAGGAGATGCTCGGCTTCGGGCCAGATTTCGTAGTCAGGCAGCGCTGTTCGATGCTTACTCGCACGCGGCTCGTGAACGTGATATACTCTGTTTCACCTTGTGTTGTACCGCAGGAAAGGCTACAAGCGCGAGCTCCTTGCTCTAGGGCACATCTCGGCGGCACAAGCTCTCGTGCACCAAGAGCAGCTGCCAACGCTATGAGCTCGCGCTTCTAGCCTTCGCTGCGGTAAAACATAAGGTGAACGGAGTATAGACCCTTTCTTTAACGGCGCCGCCATCTTGAGAATTGCGGCGCCGATCGACGCCGTCTAGCGGCTTAGAAAAAGAAATACCGGCTAGTTTTGGCAGCACAGCTTTCTAGGTCGGCAACGGTGTGGGTATGGGGGGAACTTGGCTAGACTCTGGCTATGGTGGGCTGCAATAACTTGGTTGGAGCTTGTCCGGTTGAATCCAGCTGGCTACTCACAGGCCATCACCTTGCCCCCTCGAGAAAACGAGGACGAAGACGGTGGGGTGTTTTGATTGAGTTTCCACAGCGAAGTATATATGAGCAGTTTAAAGTAGTCTATGCAGGTAAGCTCTCGGCAGTTGATAGCTCCATTTTGAGTGGTGGCATGTAGACTTTTTCATACCTTTCACATACCTTGGGGCTTGCAGTGATAACCTAATTGAACCACCTGCACCTGGAACTAAAATCGGTCCTCCAGTCGTAGACGAAGTGGTAGTGAGCTTAAACGAGACGTTGAGTCTGATACGAATCTCTCGCGATTCTTCATAAATAAGGATTCTTGGGGAAAATGCAAAGCTCGATAACATTGCAGCCACACTCGCGCTGCAACATCTTGCGCTCATGGCACACTTTCTGCTATTGTTCTTATGCTTCTTAAAATTATTTATCGATCCGACGACCACGCAGTGGTAGCCAGACAGCCATAGATTTTCGAAAATTGCAGCACGGTAAAAAGGAGCAGTCGGAACCAACTGATGCACGACGTCCGTTTTTAAGCCTTTTCGCCCATACCCTTGGCGGTGCATACTCCTGTGTCAGCGGGCAATCCAAAAATGCACCAGGTCGAGGGTACGTCAGTTACTGGCTGGTTTGAGGTTATGCGAAAAAGGTCTATAGAAGCATCATTCACGTCAGCATGTTCGTATACTCGTGGCGTTGGCTTTGTTCACCCTTACACAGGTAAAAAGAGTACGCGCGCTTCAACCATGCTTTTTGCGGCGCGCATCATACACCATGAATGTTTCTGGTTTTGGTGGACGAGATGCATGAAAGCACATATTTGAATCCGGGGACGGCAGACAGCAAAATGGAGATGCAGGCGTATTCTGTGTGTTCCCTTTTGTCGTGTGTCGCCTCCGGTTTAAAGGGATACAAAAGAAATTTAGTGTCCATAATAAGTAGCACACGATCTTTCCACGAGCCAGCAGCCGCCGGACAGCGAGTACACGCAACAAAATTGACGTCATAGTCCTCCATTCACGCTTAAGATGAGAGTGAAATGTGTGGGCTCCGGGGAAAAAGAGAACAAGGACTGGCTTGTTCATTTCCACTGTGGGGTCTGGTATAAAAGGTAGGCTATTAATTGGTCTAACAAGTTGTGGAGTTAAAAAGCCTGTCTTGATTCTCCCCTTGCCCGGAGTCCACACGTTTCACTGTCATCTTAAATGGATGACTATGATGTCAACTTCGTTTTGCCTGTGCGCGCGCACACTGGCGGCTGATGGCTCGTGGAAAGATCGTGCGCTACTTATCATCGACACTGAAGTGTTTGGTTCAGCATCCCTTTAGAGGGACCCTGCAATCATATTTAAGCCTGTAACTTTTTTGCTGTTTCAACGTCTCTTGGGGTTCGGGCAAGCCAACGGGCACGGAGAGAGTAACTAAATATCAATGCGTAATATTTTACCCGGACGACGCGGAAACCTTCTCCACCGACGAGGGCGACCCGCGGTACCGAAAGCGCGCAGAACGTGACGTCTTTGGTCCTGGGCTTACTACTGGTCAGAGCCGCTAAATGCTTCTTTGTAATCGAAATAAAAATATAAGTGGCGCGAACCGTTTCAATTATTTATAAAAGTAGTTTTTGTTCAGTATTTTAGATCAGAATAGAAACGAATGCAGTTTATAAAGTACGGAAACAAGAAATGACCCGTCGATACCCGCCACCAAGCGGTGAAAAAGGCGGCGCACACTAGAAATGAGTAGTGGGATCAGGCGCCGACACGGAAAGGTCCCGGATGTACGCGGTGGCGCTGCGGTCGTATGGACAGGAGGATCCGAGCGGCTCCGAGCGTTCCGAAGGCCTTTGGCTTGCGGTTCGGCCGTTTCGCGGTGTGGCAGCGCGAAGTGGCTCCCATTCTGAGCTGATTTTTATCCCGTGTTTGCTGTCGTTTGTGGCCAATGAAGTGTCATGACGAATTAGTGTTTAATCGCGCAGCAAATGCAATGAGAGCCGCTCTTGCTGCCCGCTGCATACAGCCTATCCAGAACATGCTTTAGTGGCGCCCTCTCGCGTCGCCGACACGGAGTGCGACAGCCGTGAGCGCTCGATGAGCTCACTACCCCTCCTCTACTTCAAGGCCACTCAAGCAACCAAGGACGTCATGAGGGAGGTTATTTTTTGCTTGTTTTTGTAATTTTAATATGCTTTTAACTTTTAAAATAAAGCGAATTTCGAGAAATGAAAAGTTTCACTAAGTTACTACGTTCAGTGCGCTCAGGTTCGGTGCAAATTAAAAACCAGTAAAAAAGCTTCCTTGAAGGGCCCCTTTCAAGGGATGGTGAACCGAAATTTAGATTTCAGAAAAACAATGCGGGAGATGTAGGCGGGACGCTACAATCCCTACAACACTACTCGTAAGGCGATATCTCGAATGGACGGCCGTATTTTGAGAAAAAGAGGTCGAGATTGAACAAGGCCGACGAGACGCGTGACGTGAAGATACCTAGTTTCCTCCTCT
Organism: Ixodes ricinus; assembly: GCA_037355805.1. Lineage (NCBI taxonomy): Eukaryota > Metazoa > Arthropoda > Arachnida > Ixodida > Ixodidae > Ixodes > Ixodes ricinus. The sequence continues at coordinate 22,277 of JAZHYW010003596.1, read as the reverse complement.
CTTCGCTTCGCTTCCTCAAGGCGGTGAGACGGAGAAGACGCGAGGCCGTTCCCCCTCCTTCTCGTAGAAACATGACGTCAACAAACCTGTCAAATGCGCCTCCTTTTCTTGAAAAATACGGTCATCCGTTTGAGATAACGCTGTATGAGTGATGTTTTGGAGTTTGTAGCATCCCGTTGCACGCTTTTGCCGCGTGTTTTGTGGAATCCACATTTCGGTTCAGCATCCCTTTAAAGGAATACTGAACTAGAACTGAACCAAACAATTTAGTGTCAATAATAAGTGGCGCACATTCTTTCTACGAGTTAGCAGCCACTGGTGTGCGCGAGCACACGCAACAAAATTGATGTCATAGTCCCCCATTCGCGCTTGAGATGACAGTGAAATGTATGGACTTCGGGCCAAAGGAGAATAAATACAGGCTTTTCATCTCCACAAGTGAAAGCTACGTGCTTGTTAGACCAATTGATTCCTTACCTTTGTAGATCTTAAGCGTTGAATAGGGGACTGTGACGTCAATTTCGTTGCGTGTGCTTGCGCACACTGGCGGCTGCTGGCTTGTGGAAAGATCGTGCGCCACTTATTATAGACACTAAAATGTTTGACTTAGCCTCCCTTTAAATCCCCTAAACCAGCTCGCCGATTTGCCAATTTTGGTTTCAAAATCTCGAAGCTCGTTCTGAGCGTGAGCTGTGGACCACGAGCTTCAACATGGTCAATGTAGGCTGGTGCCCACGCGCGTTCGAAAGGCCCACGAGCAGCACCGGCTATCGGCGCATTCTTCGGTTGGACATTCCCTCAGAGATCAGGCCTCGGGTTCCGCTCCGGGTCACCACCACCAACGAACCATGTCGGAGTCCTCCGATGAACTGCCGATGCAGTCGACGCGGCTGCCTACCCGCACCGCTGCAAGCGTGGCGCCTGGCGGCCGCACCAGCCACGCCACCACGGTGCTTTACTTCCTCACAGCAAGCGCCATCTTCGTGTCCGTAGTGTCCCTCCTGGTCGGCCTCATGCCCTGGAGACTCTTCGGCCTCGCCGTACCGGGCACCGACAATGGCGTCGGTCCCGACGATGACGACCGGGCGGAGGTCAGAGCACCCGCTCTCATGAAGCCGTACCGTAACGTCGACCCGGAAAGCAACGTCTGCAGGACAGTGGCCTGCGAGAACGAAGGTGGCTTACTGTTCCGCCAGCTAGAATTCCACCAAGAGCCCTGCGACGACTTCTATGCCTACGTTTGCAAACGCTGGGAAAACACCCACAAGCTTCCGTACGGTGCCGCCAAGTTTTCTGTGGACGACGCGTTGCTGGACGAGTACGAGCTACTTCTCGCAGACGTCATCCAGAAGGGACGCCCCGGATACGAAGCCGTGAGAGACATCTTCTTGAGGTGCGAGTACCCGCGGAAAGGCGACACCTATTGGCTGGACACGCTGAAGAAGATCGGGCTTCATCCGTTCCCCGTTGTGCTTAAGAAGGGGCAGACGCTCGACGCAATCATCAAAGACCTGATGAGTCTCGGAATTCAACCTTACTATGCCTTGTCGGTTGAGAGACATTTCGACAATCCGGAGCAGTCCTACGTGCTAGTCCGGGAACCTAGTTTGCTCATGGGTCCTCTTCGACTTGGACTGGACATCGAATACGCGTATCTGGACGATGCGCTTTCTGGATTCATCACGGAGATCCTAGACCGCAACCAGACGATCCGAAGCAACGTTCTTAAGATGGAGCGGCTTCTGTCGTCTTCTATGGAGCGGCAACCTGAATCAGGCTTGGGCTTGCAAGACGAACTGATCGATCTACCTAGCCAGTTTAAGGACCTGGCCGCAAGAATAAGGTTGGTTGTGGCCCATGCCTTTGGAACCGACCTTTCAAAGAGGCCACTCAAGACCGCTTCCCTCAAGTATCTCCATGCCCTCGAGGATGGCCTCGTGCGCAACGAGTACGGCAACTTCTTAAACTACCTCGCCTTTCGGACCTTCGTGGAGATAGCAGCGGACAACGAGTTGGACGTGGGCGAACTGATGGCCATTAAGTACGCACGTTACGCGGGATACCCTTCCCCGCGCCCTCTAACTCGCCGTCGCTTTTGCGTCCGGATGATGAACGCGTACGAACCGGCCCTTCTAATGCACATGACCATGGACGCTGCATCAAACAAACTCGGTGGTAAAGCGGCCTTCAACCCTCTGCTCGACCTATTGGAGACAGTAGTCAACGACACCTTGTACTCCCAGACCAGCTTCGACGTCGACTTCAGGGACAGCCTAATCGAGTCCCTATCAGCCATCAACTGGGAACCGATTGTCCCGGATGCTGTCACGTCCCACAACGAATTGTTCCGTCGTCTGGTTTCCATCTACGAGACTGCGGCCGGCAGCAAGAGGGTCATCGAGAGTTACATGTCCCTCTCGACAATGTTCAGCTTCAGAGACTTCGCACAGAAAGACTTAGACAAGTGGGTCGGGTGGAGAGGCGGCATGCTGAGCACGTACGCTCGTCTCGAGGCTCCTTTTTAAAACTGGAGATACCGCTGCCAGTCTTCGACTTCAAGAAGGATCCCGATGCATCGCTTGAGCGGTTTCAACTGCCACGCATTGGACCACGCGTATTTTACACCATGTACCACGCGGTCTACCACTTTGCCTACAACTATGGGGCAGGAAAGCGACCGTCTCGGTTCGTCTCCAAGCTGCACGCTTTGATGGACTGTTTGGGTCGCCAGTATAGAAAGATACGCTGGAAGGACTCACGCCGGCGGATCGGAAGGAGCTCGTTCTACTCCAACCTTCTGGATTTCATGACTCTGAGGCCATCGTACGACTCTTACCTCCGCTACGCTGAACAGACAAAAAAGAACGATCGGTTGCCGAAGTTGGAGAACCTCACGCCACGGCAGCTTTTCTTCGTGGAATACGCCCGAAATTTCTGCGAGGTGAACAACGACACGTTTCTCGATCGGGTTCTGGACGAAGGCCATGTCAGTCCTGCCTGGTACAGGGTGAATGGTCCGTTGAGGAACTTCAGGCCCTTCGCTGATGCGTTCTTGTGCAAGCCAAACACCTTTATGAACCCCGTCCACCGCTGCACCCTCTAGTGAATCTTGAGTTACTGAGATGAGATCGCTGAATAAACTAGCCATTCAGAGTAAATGATTCATAATGTGGCTTCGAATGCTATTTTTCGTTCCCAAGCATATTGGATGTTTTAGTCAATGCAGTTATACCCGTGCCACACGGGCAACTCGAATGCCATTTACAACGAATGACATGTGTGTGATCGGCGAATCAGCTCGGAATCTGTCGCGCGTGGAATGCGCCACGCCCGGAGTGTCGCGCGCTGATTGGCCGTCCGCTCAAATGTCATTCGTTGTAAATGGAATTCGAGTTGCCCGTGTGGCCCAAGTATAAGTCATGCAGCTGTATCTTACTGTTAATGTCTGATACAGATGTAACCGGCGGTTATTTGGACTTATGCGCTTTAGTTAGTTCCGTTAGTCTCGGATATCTGTTATCGTGTATATATGGTCTAATTGTGCTGCATGGTTGTTTATACAGCGTGAAGTTACTCAGTCACACTGGGCGTCTGACGTTTCCGCTGTACATTAAAAAAAATGCCCAGTGCAGTACGACCCCCAGCTTTGTGTCTTCAATGTGCATCACGCAGTACTGATACACAAATGCACGCCAATACGATGTTCATTGAACCCAGGGTTCCTGGGTTCTGCAGCGCGAGCTTTCTCTCCTCGTGCTCCAAGCTGTGGCACCACTAGGGCCACAGTGTTCATACATGATACAGAAGACACGTTGTTCGCTGTGGACATGATGACAGACGTGCCTGCGTACAGGCCTCAAGCAAGTTCGAAGCCGGCTTCATACAAATTCGTGCGCTTCGAACGGATCTGCAGCAGAACGTTTTCGTACGACCAACGTAACTAGACCGTCAGGCATTGAAGAAACAAGCCTCAGGTAGTAGAGAGTTTTAGCGAACCGTTGTTGCACATCCGATACGGTACGGTGGGTCCTCCGGTACGAACTGCGCATGCGCTAGAACAGAAGGCTCCCGTATGCGCAGTTCGTATCGGAGGGCCCACCGCACCATTTAGGATATGCAAAAACGGTTCCCTAAAACTTAATGAGATGCAGACTGTTTTTTTTTGTATAAAACTCGACCCCACAGACCCGCCCACATGCACGTCCACGACCCCCGCACCCCTTTCAGAAATTGCAAGTACGGCGAAACCCCCGGACCAGAGCCGCGAGGCATAAAAAAAACGCTCGTTTCGGTCATGCGGCCCACTCGACAAGGAGATGCCGTTGCATTTGATGGAACCATCTCCTCGAGTCCCCCCGTCCTTTCAAACATCGGCGCCCCACGACTACACACCGGATGACAGCACATACAAGCAACGAAGGGAAGCCCGCCAAAAAACGTAACAAACCAAAAACAAAAATTAAAAAAAGACCGCGCGAGAAAGCGGAGGCATGGAAGGGAAACCTTCATGCCACGGCTTATCCGGGACAGCGGGGGCCATTGCTGCGTTCCCTAATATATTCGCTACTTGCGCCGCGATGCAGTAGCTCCCGCGGAGATCGGGTGCCAAGCGTGCCGCCTGGTGCTTCTATTACCCGGCGCCTTACTTCCCTTTTTCCTTCTTTCTTCCTCTTGGGTGTCTGTCGGTCGAATGCTTAGGAGGATGCTTTCTGCTTCTCTCCCATCGTCCACGAAGAATAGAAAACTACGGGAAAGAAAAACATGTGCGAAAAGACGCGAGGGGCAGGAAAAGATTGATACATATGCAGGGTCCAGGTTTAGAAAGCGTAAACATTTTTTTCTCGCTCTCTTTTCACATGGATTGGCATTAAGGGAAAACTTGAAGCGGTTCTGTAGTTGAGAAAAAGCACTTAAGTAACTCGTTTCTAAAGTATCTCTAGGCCTCTACTTTGGAGTTGGCACGAATATAGGAGCAGTAACGGAAGTTCGTCTTTAAGTGTTTTATTTGTATCGATCGTGTTGTTTCAGGTTGACGCGTTAAGTAAGCCACAACAGCGCTTTCAAGATAGCGCTGAAGCCCTCCTTTACGGCGTGTTCGTTTGGAGGAGGGGCTTCGTAACGTAAAATACTGAGATCTCAGCGTTTTCTGCGCCTTCCGCAAGCCTTACCCGAGCAATCGAAGACGCTGGATACGTTCATTGACAAGCGGCATCCAGCGTAAGGCAATGAAACCTATCCAGCGTGACAAGTCACACGCGCAACGTTTTAATCTTTTATGACGTCATACTTAACTTTTTTTTTTCGCGTTTATTGATACGTTTTAGTCAAATCCTTGTGGTATTCATATTCACAGCACAAAATTACTCTAAAACTCACTTTTTTTTAAAGAATACTTAGGTTGACGTTTATTTTTATTTCTTAAACTACGCGCGCACTTTTTGTTTGTGTGTACGCTTTTATGAGGAGAGACGTGTGCATGCGAATGGATCTTCGTGCGATCGTTGCAGCCCTTGGAAGAACTTGACGCTATGGCACTGGGCGTGACCGTGAGTAATCTCGCGTCATGCTGCAGTGTCTAAAATATCCGGAGCGCCTACTTCCCCGCAAAGCGCTTGGTAGAGACGTTCGCTGTGTTCTGCGGAGGGTGCCCGACGGATGCGATATTCGTATTTTCAGGCTCAGTATTCGGAATACTGAGGCTGAAAATGTGTCTGACCCAAAAAGGAGGAGGGGGGGCGTTGAGTCTGCGCTATGACACTGAGCACGACCTTGCACGTGCTGACGTCATGGTCAGTGGCGCGGCGCAGACTGTTTCTTCTTAAGGCTTGTTCACACAGACCCGTTTTCTTACGTTACGTTACGAAAAGCCACCTGGAAATCTGTGCTTACTATTAAGCGTGGCTACCAATTCAAGGAGATAGCCTGGCACGCGACATTCGAGACCCGAATGTTTCGGTGACGACGAGCTAGGACGGTGAGTTACCGTGGAAACCAAGGACACAAGGCTCGTCGTAACGTAACGGGAGTTGAGCTCGGGTCAACATTTCTCACACCACCGTTTTCTTACGTTACGTCTAAGTCACCGAAACATTCCTGTCTCGAATGTCCGCGTGCTAGGCTATCTTCTTGAATTGGTAGCCACGCTTAATACGAACCACAGATTTTCCGGTAACTTTTCGTAACTTAACGTAAGAAAAACGGGTCTGTGTGAACCAGCCTTTAGGCCTAAACGTGTTTTCGGTCTCGTCATTCGTCGAGCATCCGCCATAGATTGCGGAGATTTGGCTCTCCCGAACTGTTCTGCGGGGCAGTAGACGCGCACTGGAGTTGTTAGAGCGGATAACTTTCCAACATACGTTCGATGCTCCAAGCAAAAGACCAAGTCGAGTTTCAGAGCGTGCTAAGCGGTCGCCCTATTTCGTGTTGTTCGTCTTAGTTTTCGTTTGATTTTTGTTTTATTTTCCTCGCTCGAAGAAAACCAACGTCGTGAGCAGCTGCTTGAAACCTTGCCCCCGGGACAAAGCTGGTGAAAGAATCGACCGAACAGCAGGTTCAGCTCCGCTCCAAGAACTCTTGGTTGCTTCGTTCTAGCACGCAAACCCAACGGGTGCCAGTTGGCTCTTCTAATACCCTGGTTAAATGCAGTTAAGGGTGCCCGTGAGACTAACGTATAAAACAAAAACACGAACGTTTTATGTGTTTTTTGTAATGCGTAGTATTTATATTAAAGGGGCATGGAAACGAAATATTAGCTCGTGTTTGTTTGTTTAGCCAGAAATTACGTTCTGTCAGCACCATAGAAACGCCCTCGGATATTACTAGAAGGCGAGATTAGTCACGCGTTGACGCCACCAAGCGGCGATGCTCGCAACTACACTAGCCGTGGACCGTGCAGAGGCCCTTGACGTCACGAGCGGGGTACGCATTGCGCGTCTCTCACTGGCCGATTTTGAAGCGAGAGGTATGGATATTTCGCAGCCACGTCATTTGGCTTCTGTACCCTTTAAGCTACTCCCTCTCCCTGAAAATGTTCTGTCGTCGCAGCAAAACGTACGCGCATGCGCGGAAGGATAAGATTACACGTGCCTTCCTCCTTTTCTTTCATTGCGCGCATGCGCGGATCGCGCGATGTGCCGCAGTCTCCGATAGTGCTTCGCTAGAGGAAGGAGAGGAGCGAAGGGGAAATGGCTGAACAGAAGAGGCAACGTACTGAGCATGACCTTGCTCGGCTTGGCAAAGAGACGCCGGATTAGAGCCTTCATGGAATGCCATCACACAAATAAAGTCACAGCATATCCACGTGGTGAATGATGATGAGTGGGCGAAGCTCCGGAGTGAATCGTCGGTAAACCAGCGATTCTTCCGTTAATTCGCCCACTCATCGCCATGTAAAGACGTGAGAAACACTGTGTGTGTGTGTATACAAACCACAATCTATCACACACACCACAGCTATGGCCGAACGAAACGTCTAGAAAGTCTCGCTTAAACCGCGCGTCGGCACCTTCGGGCTGAGCTCGCCTGATGCGTTTTGCAGACGCCTCACGAGCTCTCGCTGCATCGGGGTCTGCCTGCCGATACGCGCGCTTTCTTGCCGCTTCCCGTTCCCTGACGTTCTGCAGATCCTCTTGGCGCCGCTGCCGTGCCGCTTCGGCTTCCCGCTCTCGTACGGCCGGATCTTGGCGACGCTGCCGTGCCGCTTCGGCTTCCCACTCTCGTACGGCCGGATCTTGGCGGCGTCGCCGAGCAGACTGACGACGCGATTCGGCTTCCCGCTCTCGCACGGCCGGATCTTGGCGGCGTCGACGCGCAGCCTGACGACATGCTTCGGCCTCTCGCTCTCGCACGGCTGGATTCTGTCTGCGAGCGCGCGCTGCCGCCGCCTTGCGCGCTCTCCGCTCCGCAGCCTTGTCTACTGCCTCCATCCAGCTAAACCACGAGCAGCGCCAAGAGCGAGTGCCTTTTATAACATGAGCTAAGCGCCATCTGTCATCTCTACATAAAGTTAATTCCGGAACACGCCATCTCTTGAGCCATTCATAAACTAAACCTCGAAGTGGCTACATACCCACAACTAGGAGGGACAGACCCACGCCTTAAGGAGCTTCGCCCCTAAAAGGGGGGTGTGGCCCCTACTCCCCTTGTCATACATATGCGACACCCCTAAGCTTTTAGCTGGGACGTACAGCGCACTCGACGTTCAACCGACGCTACCAACGTTCTGCCGAGCGGCTTGATAGCCGAGTAGTACAACTTATTCAAAGAAGCTGAAGTAAGGGTAACTGACAAATTGTAAGCAAAAAGCAATCGGGGCTTTCTTGGTCCCTATTGCAAAAAGCTCAGCGTTTCATGTTTGTACTCTTTGATGCGCACTTTCAGCTCTTTGATATCTTATATCGCTACCGTCATCAGCCTCTCTCGTAAAGTTCGGGCCGTCAGTTTGACGTCAGTGCGCTGCACGGCGAACCGAAGTTTTGGGGTTTAGTACATGTTTCTTTTAGAGTGCAGCAATGCCAGCCCGTTTTCACGCAGTCTGCTGCGAAACGACCGCAGGAACACCAGCACAGTTTCTCACTTTCGCTAAAACGCCAGCTAAGATTAGATAACATAGCGTTTCAAGCCCATCTAAACGCGCATTAATGTTTTTTTGTTTTTTTACATTGTTCGCGAACGTTGGAGTGTGGTAGGCAGAGGAAAACCATATCGCCCGAGCTTCTCGACCAGGTCTCACAGCGAAATCTCGCCCACCACTGCGACACAAATTGAGAATGTTGGACAGTCCAATTCAATTCCATTTATATTTGTTTTATTAGCAGTAACTGTGCATATACATACCGACTCGACAATAAAAAAAAAAGCTGATGGACCCATGCAACCAGTTGGCTAGTTTGGGTTCATTAAAATAAGGAATCAGAGACGTAGAACGAGCAACCGTGGGTTATTATTTAAGAAACTACAGGCATGTAAATATCTGACGAAACAAAGCACAAAAAAATGTACAAAACGAGACTCGCGTAATCATAGCATAAATACTGATTTCATTAAACCAAGAGGATGGTTACGAGGGTCAAGGTGACTAAAGAAATGAGAATGTAATGTTTTAGATATTGGCGAAAATTATGCGAACATCGAAGATCATTGAGGCAGGGACCTCCGTATTTTTATGCTCGAATTTGATTACTCTTTTTCCGGTGCGTATTATTATACGGTGCATGATGAAATATGCCTGATAAATTACGTCTGTCAAAAGTATCAATTATTGAAAGGGGTTCTTATATTCTCGGCTACAATTCTACGGCTGGCTCGGTGGCGCGTCGCATAGAAGAAGGGGCAGCATCTGCACGAAACGTGACCAGAGCTCAGCCTCGCAGGTGTTCACGCGCACGCTTTATGCGCCGGATGCGCGCTCGGGTTGTGTACCATAAGCGGAGCGAAGCGAGGCGCACGCATGTGTGGCCGGAACGACTGAGATGTTTTCTCAAGAAAGCGCCCAATCACAGAAGGCAAGTACTGTCCTCCGGCAGGCCTACATCCCGCTCTCGATTAGCTTTCCGGCAAGTGAACGAGGGTAAGCGTCAACATGTCAGCAGAAACACAAGGAACGACTTATATTGTTTCACGCTTCGCGATTTGTACCTTGACGTTCTTATCGGCGAGTGTAGCAAGGGCAACGCAGTGGTAAATATGAGGTGGCTCGTCCCACCCCATGCCGTTCGTGTCTTAAAGGGCCCTGCAACAGCTATTTGACTGGTTTTTAATTTGCACCGAACCTAAGCGCACTGAACGTAGTAACTTAATGAAACTTTTCTTTTCGCAAAATTCGCTTTATTTTAGAAGTTATAGGCAAATTAGAATTACAAAAACAAGCAAAAAATAACCGCCTTCATGACGTCGTAGGTCCTGGCTGGAGTGGCCGTGAACTAGAGGAGGGATAGTGAGTTCATCGAGAGCTCACGGCTGCCGCACTCCGTGTCGACGGCTCGAGAGGGCGCCACTAAACCGTGTGTTGGATAGGCTGTATGAAGCGGGTGGCCAGGGCGGCTCGCATTGCATTTGCTGCGCGATTAAAGACTATTTCGGCATAACACTTCATTGGCCACAAACGACAGCAAACACGGGTTAAAGATCAGTACAGAACGGGAGCCACTTCGCGCTGCCATACCGCCAAATGGCCTTTCCACGCTCCGGGACCTTTCTACGCTCGCCGTCCGTCGGCACCTCATCCCACTAGCCCTTTCTAGTATGCGCCGTTTTTTCCGCCGCTTGGTGGCGGGTATGTCGACGGGTCATTTCTTGATTCTGTACTTTATAAACTGCATTTGTTTCTTTTCTGATCTAAAATACTGAACAAAAACTACTTTCATACATAATTGAAACGGTCCGCGACACTTATATTTTGTATCTCGACTAAAAAAAAAAGCTTTTAGCGGCTCTGACCAGTAGTAAGGCCAGGACCTAAGACGTCACATTTTGCGCGCTTTCGGTACCGCGGGTCGCCCTCGTCGGTGGAGGAGGTTTCCGCGTCGTCCGGTTAAATTATGACGCACTGATATTTAGTTACTCTCTCCGTGCCCGCTGGCTTGCCCGAACCCCAAGAGACGTGGAAACCGCAAAAAAGGTAGACGCTTAAATATGATTGCGAGGCCCCTTTAAAGGGACGCAATTTCCTCCCCCCTCCCCCCCTCAGAGTTTGTTTTGCTACTTTGACAAAACGGGCAATCCATTATGGTGTCAGAGCGACTGACCCATAAATAATTTGCTACAGTGTCTGCGCATATACTTTAGCCAAAGAAATAAAAAAAAACGCAACTGCTCGTAACCCGAAACCGAAACTGGACTGGGGAGGAATGAAAAGATACAGAGGGCGGGAAAGATACCGAAAATCACGTGACTGTGCCCCCCCCCCTTTTTTTTTCAATGTACGTATTTTTATTTTTTTAGAAGCCACAAAAAAATGGGTATCATATTTTTTCTCTCTTCATTTCTAGTATTGAGATTTTGCTTTCGATGACCCACGATTTTGATTATCTTTATGGATTGCCTATAAACCATAGAAAACGGCACGTGACCACGGAGAAGAGAGTGAGCGCGACTCAAACCGGCAAGTCGTCGATCGGCGGTTTTCGGCGGAAAGAAAACAAGTTTCGAGCCGCCAAATTGCGTCCTGAGTAGTTGGGCTCTCATACGTCATGTACAAATAAAACTTTGGCGAGCATAAATACCCTGTCAGTGTCCCTATAAGATGTAGGTGATTATGGATACATTCCGACGAATCTGCTCTTGTCTTGATTCTGCGGAACGATGTATGAAAAAGAGCCACCACTAATAAAGACGGCATGCTCCAGTACTTTTCTACGGAAATCTCCATTATTTGCCAGGCTATTTATTCCTTAGTATCCTCAAACATAGACAGCCCCCCCCCCCCCCCCCCCCCCCCCCCCCCAGTCTTCCTTCCGGCAAGATAATCTGAATCTAACCTATCCAATAAACCTTACTTCACCTGAAGTATAAACATCTCTTAGGGACGAGCAAACAACCCGAAAACAACCTATACCACACCAACCACAAATCAGAAGAAAAAAAAAGAACTCCGAAACGAGGCAAGGAAGGCAATCTGCCACCACCTTGATTCGTTCGACGGCCAAACGCCAAAAACCAACAAATGGAAGGCTCACTTCACGTATATTTTAGTACAGACGAAGGGCAACCCACGGTGGGTCCTTTCCAATCCCAACCAAACGCATACGTGACCGGACCCCCACAAACCAAATCAACACCACACCATGACGAACTCAAGTGGGCGACAAAGGAGGACACGGGACACGCGCAGGAACTCCAATAAACGAAGGGTCTGGCACCGTAACATCACCGTCGCCGGGAACCGTTTTTTTTTTTTTCTTTCTTATCCTTCCATTGGTGGTACTATCTGGGAGCTGACACGTCGGGCCAACAACAATGGGCCGCTAACAACCTTGAGTCGTCGGTATAGCAGGACGAAGATGGACAGTGGCGCCTGACTGTCCTCCCGTCCATTTTATCCAGGACAGACGGGAAATTGGGGACTTTCAGACGTCCGCCTCGGGGTGCAGATATATCTAAATCCGCGCTGCGTGTGTGTGTATGTATGTGTGTGTGTGTACTACTGTACGTGCGCTTGGCTTGCGTGCGTCCCGTCGCAAACAGCCAGCTTTTCTTCTTCTTCTTGACGGCATCTCGCCGCGGCCACGATGTTTACTCGTATATCCCTGATTGTGTGTACATCTGGGGCGAAGAACTGCACCCGTGGGCTGGAGGATTTGAATGGCGGTTTGTTAGGTCGTCCTTCGCGGACCGACATGGCTGTGGTTAGTACATTCAACCTGCTGCTAAAGTGGCGACAAACAAAACGAGGCTGAATGACGGTGCTCTGACCGTCGGCACTCCCCAGCACGGGCATCACGCGACGAAAACGGCAGGCTTTTGCGATGCGGAACTGTGACATCAGCCCCGCGACGGTGGGACGCAGGAATACTGGGTGGTACAAACAATCCCGGTTTGCTGGCAGAGTCAGTTGGTTTTCCATCATATTTTGTCGTTAAACGCTTTGATGTCCGGTGGATAGAGAGGCCACTAAAGTCATCTGAAGTGGTGTCCATGGTAAGAACTGCTACATTGGACTGCGAGCGCTCACATCCCTCCCCCGGTGCCTCGTCGGAGGGAACGACGAAGCTGGAGGAATTTGGCGTCCGCTGTCGACGTCGTGCACATCCCTCGGTGGATTTCTCCCCCGTGTGAACACCACTTTGCCTCCGTGCGAATCGTGTTCCTGCGCATGCGCACTGCACACGCCTGGTGTGAGCAAATGTTTGTAAACAGCGTGGCGGTGTATTGTGCGACAAGACAGTGGCGCCCACGGTGAGTCTCCTAGCAGAAGCGCGTCGCGTAGGCCACGGTAGATATGGACTGGCATTATTGACATCCTGTGTAATGGCCAACCTTTCTAATCAGCGGGATCGTTCAAAGCCACACTGGACGCTAACATTTTTTTTAGCACAAGTTTTTGGTAATTGAGGACACTGATTCTGTGCGCTTAGCCAAAAGCGCCGCGATCAACTCTTATTCCCAGTACGTTTGCATCGATCCGCCAGCGAACGAAAAATCAACTTCAGTAATAAGTGGAGCAAAAAAAAAGAAACGGAAGAATATTTTTTATGTAGAGTTTATTAATGACTGGCACTGGTGAATGTCGTCCCGATAATGATTTTCCGAACCGTCGAAACACGAGGCGCTTCGTAGAGGCATCTTCCAGCTCAGATAACACAAAAACATGACGGCGCGAATGCCGTCGTTGCCGCTTACGACCGCGGGACGCTATGGCTAGGACCCGTGCTCAGGAGCAACACCTGCGGTTCGAAGGATGAGAACCACGCACGCACGCACGCACGCAGGCACGCACGCACGCACGCACGCACGCACGCACGCACGCGCACACACGCACGCGCGCGCGAACGCGCATGACGCCTGTACACAGAAACAGTGCACGCGGGTAAGCTTTCGAACGTCGAATGTACCGAACCTATACTCCGGAGCGAGATCGAGCCAACCAGCTATACTGCCAAGGTGGAGCGGGGCACTCCCCGATAGGTGTCGCATGCTCCCAATGGAGGAAGATGGCACGGCGCAGAACACGAAAGGATATTCGTTCGCGCTCTCAGAAGCAAGGCTCTACATGGAATATAACTGGGCCAACTTCCAGAGGACCGGTTATCTTCTGCTTTATTCTGCGCTTTAATACTTTTTTTTGCTTAATCCCTTTGGCGATTACCCCTCTCCCCCCCCCGGAATTTCCATTTACAAGAATACATTAAATTAGGACAGGTGAAATAATGTTTTTTTCAAGTTTTAAGATAGCACGGCCGCCATAGGGACACTACCACCAACCTTCCAATCCCCCCCACCCACACACACACACACAAACTATGTTTTTGCTACTCGATTGATAATGGTGCGCTCTAAGAAATGCATGCGCGTCTACTTAACCGCAAAACACTCGAAGAGCCAATCTCTGCGATCTACGAACTCAGCTCAGCGAATGATGAGACGGAACATCCGATTAGACCTAAAATGAAGTCTGCGCTGTGACATTACGCAATGCAAAGCGTCGTGCTTGCATTGCGTAATGCCACAGACGCAGACTTTCTTTTCAGGTCACAAACAGATGTTCCGCCTCATCATTCCTTGACGTGATTTCGTAGATCACAGAGATTGGCTCTTCGAGTGTTTTGCGGGTAAGTAGCACGCGCAGTGCATTTCTGTAGAGTGGGACACTACCCATTCAATATTTTGCTGCAGAGTCACGTATCTTTTTAATCGAAACATGAGCACGGAGACTCATGGCCGACTAACCGTACCGAGAAGGCGGGGTAAATGTGGAGGATGAAAGGGTTGCCGGCTGTCACGTAACTATATCTCCCTACATTTCTTTTTTTTTTCGGCTACTCCGCGTTTATGGCGGTGTGAAGCAGACGACGACGTTAAGACGACGTTGCATGCACCGTTTGTCGGTGCGATTGTTTCGCTGTTCTGCGCTCGAAGATCGATTGGCCGTTGCAGCAAACGATAGTTCCGAAGTGGCGGTCCCACGTCCGTCGCAACGTTGTTCCGTCGTGCGCCGCCATCGCGTCGTCCAGCCCATAGTGTACGTCGCCATGCTGACAATGACGTAGTACGTGTTCTCATATTCATATTCTTTATTTTAGCTCTTTATAGAGAGCGGTCTCAGAAGGACAATGGCCCATACTAGGAGGTTTGTGACACCTTGTTCTAAAGGTCTGTTATACTTCCTGTGATTTGTAAACTTTTTTTTTCAATCAACGTATTTGCAACTTTCTCGACGCATAAATGTGAGGCTTCATATTCTTTTCTATTTTTAATATTGAATGTGTGCCTTAGATGACCCAACGCTTGGATTTGAATGGCACGTGACCATAAGAAGCGGTGAGCGCGTATCAAACCGGCCAATTCTTGACCCGGCAGTTTTTCGGGCGGAGAAGAAAACTAATTTTGAGCCACAAAATGGCTTCTGTGTAGTTGTACACAAACCAGGTCATGTTCAAATAAAATTATCGACAAGCATAAATACCATGTCAGTCTCCCTTTAATATCCGTCCGTCCATCCGTCCGTCTGCATCCGGCCACATCCATCCATTCGCATCCCTCCATCCATCAAGCGAGAGTCTAGGCGTCAGTTTGCAAATAAAACAGCACCCCAGAGCGCAGCTCTTGGGGGCCCGCTTCCGGCCAGAGCGGCGTCGGCGTAACTGTAAGGTCACGTGACCCCCAGGTCACATGACCCCCACAGGTCAAGTGACCCCCCAGGTCACGTGACCCCCCCCTCGAGGTCACGTGACCGCCGTGAGGGAGGGGAGGAAGGAGGGCTATACCCTCCCCTAGTACCCTTCCCTTTTCTCCTCCAAGAGCTCCGCTCCCATTCGGTGTTACAGGGAGTTGTAAACGGCTTTCATTTTCCTGCATTCTTTTACAACACATCTTGAAGAAAATAAAAACCGTGGGTAGCTGCCTTAAAACTATGACCGGCTAATTAATTATTTATGAGTCAAATATTATAACATTTCGCGGAGCATGCGAAACACGCGCATACTTATATGCGCATATTTTTGTGGTCGTAGGGGATGCAAAACAAAAGGAAAGGAAAGTTAACGAATCGAACCAAACCCCAGAAGAAGAAAAAGTTCCGCTGGACGTTAATTGGACCCTAAAATGGCGACCATCGATCCAAGACGAGAGCAGCGAAGCGGTCTGAAGCCGCATCGCTTCAATGGGCGTTTTCGAGATAAAGTGGTTCTTAAACTTTCCTAACTTATTGTGAGCTAATGTTCTTTATATTTAGCATCTTTTATCGTCTTCTTCGGAACCGGTCCGTTTTAAAGCACACTGTGTACGCGTAAAATTGGATGAATAACTCGCTTATTACGCCCTGGATATTGAATTACTATACCGCAAGATCCCCTCTGTCGACACCGTTCGAGAAAAAAGAAATATATCGGGAAACTTAATTAAATTTCAGACGTGTTTCGAAGAGTGAAATGAGTACTTTAATTCAATTCTAAAATCTCTCTTTCCTCGCTTAGGCTACGAAACGTCATCTTTAAATACTCACCTTAGTTTCATTAAGGTTTTCTGTAACAGAAACATGTCCACACCTGTCTCACCTGTCGACAAAAAACAACAACAATGACGTAACACAGCACAATCGAAGTGAGAGGGGCGCAGCTGTTTTGAATAAAGACAGCCGCCTAGTTTACACCGTGAGTTTGTTGGGTTTCTGGAACGAAGTCTTATAATCCTTTACAAAACGATGAAACAAGATAAAAAAGAGGATATGTGTAAAAATTGCTACTTGCTAGTAGCATCCTCTGTAGTGACCAAAGTTACATGACTAGCATATATAATTCCAAATGAGCTCTTTTGACGACGCAATTTCGGCACGTTTTAAAATTTTGTTGCCTGAGTAAACGCGTTACATTTTTCTATAAGGACTGCTGAAAGTATAGTTACAAATATTTTGCATCAAGATTTAAATCCGTGAAGAGACATTTAAATGACATTAGATACTTAAGCGTTTCGGAAAGAATCTTTCCTTTTTCAAGATTGGGATAAAAAAGCATTCATAAATACCTGTAATATTTTGTGCAGTCAAAAAGAAAAGCTTTTGATGATTCATCTTTTATTGAATTCGTAGAAATTAAATTAACCTGCTAAGCTCCTTGAAATCACCCATAACTAAATTGGACTGTCTCCTACTTCAAGGGAATACTTTAGCCCACAAGCGCAGGTTTGCGCGAATCCTAGCAACCATATACAACTGAGCTTGGACAGTTGACCCCGAACAGTTGCGAGCGAAAAAAGATTGAATGTGCCATTTATTTTAGTTATGTCAACCAGTCGGTCTTGTTTTCCCGCAAAACAAAAGAAATTTTAAGCTTAGAAATAAAATAGGTAGTTGCAATAACAGGCACGTGGCCAGGATTTTGTTTCGGGGGGGGGGGGGCCGCCCGTCATCATATGGGGGGGGGAGGAGAGGCCAGCAAAACGGAAGATTTCGGAGGGGGGGGCGGGCCCCGCTCCCCCCCCTCGCGATACGTGCCTGTGCAGTAGGGAACCAGTGACGCAGGTTAGTTGGTACATCGCAAGAACACTAAAAGCGCCGTGACTGCGTCACAGATCAGAAAACGCGGGGGAGCGGCTTATGTTAATTACGCTTCTATTATTCCGTGATTCGTCAATCTGTGCTCCTATTGGCTAATGCAGCAATCTCATCGGCTGCGAGCCCTACGTTGTCTGCGAGTCTAGAGGCGCTGTAATATCTCATTTTGCCCAGCAGACCTTGATCCCTGGCGCTTTCAGTATTCTTGCGATCTACAGTTGCACACCCTCGGTAGTTCATGGGGGCATTATGCTTCTCCGCGATGTTCTCGAGACATTAATAATCGCTTTTTTTTTATCGGTTTAGCCAATTAGTAGCCACCGAGCCGACCCGAGCCTGCGAATATAGATGAAGGCCTATTTGTCACTAAAAATGCGTTAGTACCAATCGTTTTTCTCGTTGTGTTTTTTTCTTTACTTTTTTTGTGTTTTAGCCATTGGCGACAAGATGTTTAGCGGTAGGGCCACCTCGCGGGAGCTTACGCCAAGTAATCACTTCCATGTCACGTGATAGCTCTTAATTTATTTTAAAAACGAGGCTCACGTATTTAAAAGGTTCTTTTTTACTGCACTATTTTTTTATTTAATTTTAGTTTGGAAATATGCCTAATACTTAAAATGTTGAAAAACAAGCCTGGTGCTTGGCTGTTTACGCCGCGTGCGTCACGGTCTCTACGGTTATTTTTTGTTGATCTGTGGACACTAAGTCTACTCTAGAAAAATTTGTTTTGTTAAGATTTGCTGTCATATTAGCTGTGTACGCGGGCGCTGTTGTGTGGCGTGGCACATCCACGTTTCTGGCTAATGTGGGGCCTGCCATCTGACGCTTCCGTCGCTGGCAAGATTCGACGGCTCCTGATGCCTTGCTGGCCCAGTCTAAGCATTTCTTTAACTGACTTTTTCTTTTAATTAAATGTGTAGACAAAGGTAGTGCCGAAATCATCGCGAAGACATCAAAATGCTCGAAGGAAAAAGTTTAGAAATTCCCATAGCTTTTTTTAAATCGCCTAGAATGTGCTACGCTACGCTAGGGCAATTAGTTTTTTTTATTTTTGTGTTTTTTACTCAATAGTTGTAGCGAGTACGAATAGACCGATCTCACCAAGCGTTCGGCGCATGCGTGGCGCCGCCATAACTTTAGTTCACAGGAGGCAAACGGCAATGCACGAGAGGGCTCGTGCTGTCTCGTGCTCCACACGCGCAGAGCTCCAGCGAGGTTGTCGCACGTGCAGAAAGACTAAAGTTCCCTCGATGCATCGCGGCAGCGGTGGCGTAGTCAAACTGGCTGGTGAGATCGGTCTATTATAAATTTAGAATTTCTCTCGCAGAAGCGTACCGCACATTCGGCACAAATATTATTTCGTTCACCAAAAACAAACATACACGCAGTCGTAATCTATAAGTACTGACTACGCCACGCCAGATGTTTTTTGTGTTTTGTTTTTTTTGTTTTTTCTTTATTATAGGTTACGCAGAACACGCTTGCCGGGCTATCGCGTTCCGCTCTTAAGGGGGCGGTCGCAAAACAATTTTTGTGCACCGCGCAAAATACCGCTTAAAACGGATCCCTGACGTTAATGACCTATGAAACACGCGTTCGTTTTTCACCCCACGCAATAGAAGTCCCAGAAAAACTTAAGAAAAACGAGCAGCGTTCACCCCTCAACTGCATAGCCAGAACAAGCGGCCACGTGATCTGGAGCGGACTATATGCCGCCAATGTTGCTCATAGCCACGCGCTGGGGTTGGCAAAGCACTAGGACACGCGCTGAGTTCCAGGCATTGTTATGGCTCGGCTATTGTCGTCGTTGCAGCGATTGGACACGGGCCACTACCCGAATGCTTCTCGAGCTAGTAATTATCACGAGCCCAAATCGAGTGCCCACGCAATGCTCGGGTCCAATCTATGAACCGCATTCAAATATCGTCATATGGGTGTACTGCGATCCCCACGTTACGTCATCAAATTTTGCAAAGGAGAGATTGAATGAAAATGATCGATTTTTGTCCTTGAAATTACACCGCAACAAAGGAGTTTCTTGGCCAGTGGCGTTGCGTGTGAGTATCCTTGGAGTCCCAGGTGTGCCAGTAAGCTCGTGTAAAGAGAAAAACATTCCAATTGAGTATCGTTGCACCGCGCTCGCTAAAGGCGAAGCTTAGGCATCCTTTTTGCTCCATTTTGTCGGATTTCAGATCGAAGTATCGCCGACTCACTAAATCCTGCAGGTGCCTCGATAGTGGAGGTGGTTTTGTACGACATGCAGTCGGATGGGCGCCGAAATAAGCAGGTATTTGGCTCGAAGCGACTCCGGCAGTCAGCCACCGCCTCTTCCAGCCGATGCTTGGAGGAAACGCGTGTACTGGTTTGCACAATGCAAAAAACGAAAGCAACTTCTGGAAGTCATCATGAGACCAGCACTGAGCGGAACAGATTGGTGTTAACGGGGTGCACGGATCACTTTACTACACACGGAATAGGTTTTCGGTGTTTGATTTGCGCGTTTGCAGCTAGGCGAAGCTCTACACATGGTTTGTTTTCGGTCAGATAGATAAAAAAAAATCTTACCATGTTCCTTTACCGAGGTAAACTGCTGCATGCTCTACGTTTATTTTCCAGGAGCTTTGGTACTGGTGTAAAGAACGGTATTTCGCTGTCCCGGAAGCTTCACCAGCATCGGTACAAAAAGCGTTTGCTTATCACGGCTATGAGTGTCACGTCTTCAAGCTATGATAAAATGTCATTCACGCAAAAATATTCTAAAAAAACAAAATAAAACGCGTTAAACAGGCGTGGAACTTACGTGAACAACCTATGCAAGCGAGCTGACTTGCCAAGGAATCTGCTGCGTCGTGTGATCTCTCTCTTACCCGTAACGTCACAAACTATGATGATGATATCTAGAAAAGCGCCTCCTGTAGTTCGCGCACATATAAGAAAACAAGGACAACCGAAAATGACACCAAAATAGATTTAAAAGAAACAGAGTTCCCTTCAGAAAACGAACCACTCGTAGATATTATAGGGGTACGGATATCGCGAATGCGCTTTTTACAAAACCATATCTTTAATTTTTATGTAATACATTCGCACGTAAAAAAAAAAAAAAATCGTGACTTTTTTTGTGTTTTAGGGTTTTGCGATTAAGGCTGTATTAAGGCTGAAGGGACCTACTTGTGTTCCAGCTTTAATCAGTCTCAGATTCCGCTCATCGTTTTCGAAAGAACCACGGTTATGCGGCAGCAAGCCTCATCTCCGCGAGCACAGCAGCGATCGATCGCTGCTTAGCATATTCATTCATATTCCCCTCTTTTCCTCTTTCTCTCTCTCTCTTTCTCTCCCTTTCCTTTTTTTATCTCTCTCTTTCTCTCGCTTTCTCTTTCACCGGACACATTTCGGGAACCAAACTGAAAGCAACCCGCTTCCCCTTTTACCCTTCCCAATAAAATACCGGTTTTATCTAGGTTGTCACAAGTCCCATGACTGGCTCTAGAGTCGGCCGGACAAATCGGCACCTACATTTAGCAATCCCTTATTTTTACCAACCGTGTCTTTTTGTAGTGAACTTTACCTCGTGATACATGGTGGTGAAAACAGGCTCAGAAAACGTGGACTACGATGAAGAATGAACACGACCAAGGATGCTGTATACAGCTTTGTCCAGTCGTGTTTCTTGTTCTTCGTAGTCCACATCTTCTCAGGTGTTTGTCCCATCATGTTTCCAAACACACGAGGACCATCGAACACAAGACGGTAGGGAATGTAGAAGAGCAATGGACCACTGAAGAAGAAATTACCGAGGGAATGACTAGATACTTTCAGGGACTTCAAGCCTGCCTCTACAACAGGCAAGAGGACACAGGAGGAAACATCCCTACGACCTCAGGAACAATTTGACCGCAGCATTCTTGAACCAACAGCCCCAGAACTGCAGAGACATATGAATAAACTAGGAAGCACGGAAAGGCAGTACAGAGTCCAGACGAGCATACACCCAACGAGTTCCAGAAAAGCCTAAACCGGTGGTACAGAAGCACCCAAGGGACCTTCTAAAAACAACATGCTGACAAAAAAGTGCTTATCCCTGAAGCCTGCAAACAAGCCAAAATAAAACTAATCTCACAAAGGAAAAGACAGACAAGAAATCATTAGACTCATACAGGCCGATAGCAATAATACTTAGCAATGTATACAAACTTTGCATCAATTCTGCAAGACAGACTACAGAGACTCTGGGGAGAAAGCTCA
The DNA here is from genome assembly GCA_037355805.1 of Ixodes ricinus. Classification (NCBI taxonomy): domain Eukaryota; kingdom Metazoa; phylum Arthropoda; class Arachnida; order Ixodida; family Ixodidae; genus Ixodes; species Ixodes ricinus. The sequence continues at coordinate 826 of JAZHYW010003596.1, read as the reverse complement.
CATCTTTTCAGCGAGGCACAGAATGGATTCACGTGGGAACCGGCGGAGCAGTGACTGGCATATGCACTGTCACACAACTTATAGAGCTAAAAAAATCTAGAGCATAGGTCACCACTCCCCCATCTGACTTTCCTTGACCAGGGAAAGAGGCACTATGATGCAGCGCTCCCATGAGAAGATGTGGACCAAGTAAGTGGCTGGCTCTGGGATGTTCAGACAGTATCGCTCTTCAGAAACATGTACGCCGGATGCGACGCCAGATACAGTTTGGGAGAACATTTATCAGGGCAGGTGAACATGTGTTCCGTGGGTCTGCGCCAAGGCTGCCCCCTCTCTTCAACCTTGGTCAAACATCTACATCAACGATCTCATTCTGGAGCTGCAAGCCAAAGGGCAGGGTGTTTCTTTCACAACCATTACTGCCAGTAATGACATGGAAACAACTTATGCTCCAGCACTGGCCTTTGCTGATGACATACTCCTGTTATCAGGGAGCGAACTCACCTTCAAGACATGCTCAGATATCTGCACTCGAATTGGGAATGAAGAGGGATTCAAATTCAGTAAGGAAATGCCAAATTGGATGGGCTATAATGTTCTACGAGCCTAACCACACCGTTTGGAAGTTACAGGAGGTGGAGAAGTATAACACATACCAAGGAGCACAGGTATCTGGGAGTGACTCTTCAAGGAAGGCCCGCAATGCTTGGAGACAACATGAGAGGAACACCTAAAACCTCCCAACATCCGAAAAGGTAACCTGTGGAACATGGCACCAGGAAGTATTCCTATAACCCATACACCCCTTGCTAGGGCGCTGTGGAAA
>JAZHYW010003595.1:0-13543 GCA_037355805.1 Ixodes ricinus | reverse complement strand
AGTGCCGAACCTACGTCTAAGAAAGAATGGGTCACCCAAGTGCGATCACAAATCAAGACCATAGAGGCTCAACGATGGAGGGAAGAGATGCAAAGACACACGAGCATGCACCTTTACGCATCTTTTAAAAACAAAATCGCCCCCATCACCTTTTGTGGGAATACACTGGGCAGCAGACTCCTCATCGAGGCACGAGGTGGGGCCTTGCGCACCCGACTTTGCCGACGGAAGTACGACGCCAACGTGACGGACACGCGCTGCAGTGCATGTGCTGATGCGGAAGAAACAGTTTCGCATTTGCTTCTCGAGTGTCCGGCACTTGTGCCTGCACCAGAGTCGGCACAAGCATCGACCAGGCCCTCGGGTTTACAGAAGGACAGAACTGCAACATCACGTGTTCCAAGCAGAGGCTTGAAGCTTGGTGGTCCATTCACGTGTGAACTTGTGGGATGGAACTACTACTTTTCTAAAACTCTTTCTTTTTCTTTTGGGGGGGGGGGGGGGGGGGGGCGTGGGGGCGTGTCTATTGTAGACTCTCGTTTCAAAGAGAATGCGCCACAAAATACATACATACATCCCATTTCAGCCCCGAGTTTCCTGTATTATTCTCAAGCGTATTTGAGGCAGCTTCTTTCGGTTTCGTTTTTCGAGCACGTCGCGCACGTTGTTAAATAAATGTTGTTGAGTTGATTGAGCTTCAGCGGCAGCGAAGGCCGCCGTTAATATCCGTCTTCTAGTCCAAACGTGCAGAACATTTCGGTTGCATTGACGTTTTTACCACTAATTTTTTTCAAACGAACAAATGAAGCCGCTAGAAACAGCGAAGTTCCGGAGCAGTGCCAGCAGCGCTACGTACACTGGGTAAGATGGCCGTCTCTGGATTGCGGGAGCGTACGCGGAACTAAAGCGGAACTACACGTAGCGGAACCACGCGGAGCTGTATCGACGTTTTCGACGTTATGGAAATCGCAGGAACTGTGTCCAAGGCAGGCAGGTTTTCCTGCCGGCTGCCTGGGTGCCTTCCGTGCTGAGTTCGGTTCTGTTTTCCCGTGCCGAGTGCCAACCGGCGTTCAACGTGGTTCTGTATTTCTGCGTGTCAGCAACATAGCAGCAACATCGTGATGGCAGTGTTGTGCGTAGTGAACAGAAGACTGGAATTATCGCCGATGTGACCGTGTGTTCGCGTATCAGTGGTGTAACAACAAGATGAGATGACGTAAACTGTCGGGCATTGATGCCGCTGGTCGGGCCGTGATCGGAGGGGGCGGGGTGTCGCAGGTTGACATTCCCCTTTACATTAAAGAGTTTAAGACCACTTGAGAAATTAGGTGCAGTCGATCGACGTGCGGATAATCATGTTGGAACGCTGGTCTGAACGGTAAGCTCCTATCGTACAGTGGCCAATGTGACTGTCGGTCCCCGAGAGCGATTGCGCTCTGGTGAAAAGACTGAACAGTACGAAATAATGACGGAAAGTACTATATTTACAATGAAATTTTAGCATAAAAAAGCTAAAATCGCACACCGGAGTGCATTTCGGACGAGATGGCTATACGCACTCCGCCGAGAACTCATGCCCGTCGGGCCCCCTTTTCGAACGGCGCGTGTATCACTGGGGAGCGTGTTAACCCAGCCCCCGCCTGCGTTCACGCCGCTTCGCGGCGACAGTATTGGCTGCTAATTACAAAACGTAACCAGTACACGCCGCTTCGCGGCGTCCGGCCGGCAACCCAAGCCCCGCTGTCCTCGATCGCACCCCCGGAAAGGAAGTCCTATTTAATTCTGCGAAGTTTCGTCGACAAAATTATCGCAAAAAGAAATGTCGTAAACATCGCAATAATCCACGACAAAAAAAAAGAAAAAAAAAAAAAAAAAGTACGGCCCGCCGGGGATCGAACCCGCGTCCCCTTGCGTACAAAGCGGACGCCTTAGCCGCTATGCTAAGCCATCGCTGAAAAAGCTCGCTGTGACCATTCGTTTTATGCGAGTTTAGCGGAGTGCGTATAGCCATCTCGTCCGAAATGCACTCCGGAGTGCGTATAGTTTTACACATGAAATTTTAGCATAAAAAAACGTAAAATCGAAAAAAAAAGCTACCCTTTATTTTGCTGTTTAAATATACTACGGTTCCTGGAGAAACTGCCCTCCAAGTGGCGCGCTGGGATGAGCGCTAGACGTTTTCGAGCTCGCCACGGGGTAGCTCCGTACACTTAACACCTGCCGCAAGTCGCGGCTTTGACTGCATTCAAGTTGATCGAAAAGCGATCTCTCTGCCCGTGAAGCATCACTTCCAGCTGAGTGAATATCCGCTCTACACAGATTAATTCAAGACGGCAATTGCAGCCGTGCGCGAACAGCACAAATAGAAAAACAAACACTACAATAGAAATACTGGCTAGGAAGTGCCGTGCGGGGAAACAAACCCAGGCTTGGAACCGCATTGGAGCGGCTCGATTTATTGGCTTTCAAATAATTACGGCATGATCGAGCGTTTTCTTTTTAATAAGAGATTCATCCCCTGAGCCATTAAAAATACTCTCAGATGTATGACATTGCTGGAAAAAAATCAACATGCTGGGAATATTTTTTATTGCTTAAGGAGTCACCGAAAAATTCCGTACGTTCAAAACGACCAGTATAAAAGACGGAAACGCAGAGCTCGGGAGTAGTGATCGGGTTATGTGCGTTGTATTGCTGTTTGTATGTTTGTTGATGTTGTACGTATGTGTATGCGCTCTATGTATGTTCAGCTGATGCTTGTATTCGTAGAACGCGTGATGTGTCTACCTGATGCGAAATAGAGGGTCCCGAAGCGCAATGGTGGCGTCAGAAAATAAAATATTTTTTGTAGAACATGAACTGGGCGGTAACTAGCGCCACCTAGCCTAGCTACTTGCGATCAATCTGCTTGACCCTGCCATCTGGTGGCAAGCGATTTAACCTCCTTTTACGCTACGCGGCTACGCCATAATTTCGTGTTACCGTGCTGAAACGAGCGAAGAGGCTGCTTCGGATTTGCTTTTTTTGAGAGCGGCTTTTGGTTTTGAGGGCGAATGGTTTACCACTCCTTCGTGATGTGCGGTTGACGCAACGGTTGACGAAGGAATTGTGGCTCGAGGAATAGCAAAGGTAAGACAAAGTGCGCGAACTGGGTGCCGGTTGTCTCCGTTTAACATCGCAGTGCTGACGATGAGAGGACTGAGTGACTGCATGCTTTCGAAACGTAAGCTTCTTTACCTGCAGGGGGAAGCCGGCTTCGGAAATAAATACAGTTCGCTGAAAGCTCGTGTTACGTTTTTATTTGCTGCTCCTCTCGCTCCGTACAATAGACTTCGTGTTCTCGTTAAGCCTTATTGAGCTCGATTTGCTCGATTCGTGGCCGCCATATAGGCAGCCGGCAATGGCCAGGCGGCGCCACGAGAGTACTGCATTCAGCGCCACAAGCGGAGGCGTCTCTGTTACTGGGGCGGCCAATCTGCCCGTCGGGCCGTTGCGAGCGGCGGCGACCCCGATTTTAGCAGTCCCCGTGTGCACCTGCGTCCCTCCCCTGGTTCTTTTATGCGGTTTTTTGAGACCATCGGGAGCCTTGATAGGTCCAAGTGTTTAGAGAATATTCTAGAGTCGTCATTCGGACACCAGTTTGATTTGTCTTCACTACTTGTGGCCGCCCGATCGGTCTGGGCTTTGCCCGTCTCCCAGGAAGTGACACCACACAACGAGAAGGCTGCGAATGGGTTTATTGTACATCCCGGTTGCCCATCTTCGAGAGCCGGCAGTCCGGACCCGCCGACCCTAGTTGTCGCCCGTCGTTCAGAGCTCACAGTCGGAGCCCGTGACCAGGCCTGTGGATCGTCCTCCCCACGCCAGTGCTGCGTAGGCTAGCTGTTCCGGGCTATTACAGCCAGAGTCTCGCTGCAGAACCACTCCGGGATCGTCATTGACTAGGCCGGTATGGTCAGGGTTCGCCGCTTCCACCGGTCCTGATCCGAACCTCGCTGGTGGAATTCTCCGAGCTTCGCCATGGGCCAGACCAGCCAGAACGGATCTATCGTTCCTGCCCGGCCCCAGCCTCGTGCAGCACGCTCTTCCTTTTTCTTCGCCGGCTGGCCCCCGCTCGCGCCTCGCTCGGCCGTCCTCTTCTTCTCCCGACGTCCCACACACTAGAATAAAATTTGGGTAATTAGAACCATACTCTGCATGCTACAGAACCATACGCACATTGCAAAGCCTGGTGTAAAAAGGCGACAGGCAACAAAGTGTGCGTGTAAGAAGGATATTTACGCTTCGCACGTACGAGCTTTTTCTAAAGAAAAACTTTAGCATCCTGCTTTCTGCACGCCGTCACATTTGTTACCAGACTCAGCATTAAATTTGGTTGCTGAAACAAACAAAACTTTGTGCTACAATATCCACTATTTGAAAACTCGCAGGTTTGGAAGGTTTTGGTTGCGACCACGCGTGCCGAACGGCATTAGGAGTGCCGGAACAGGCCGACGGGCCTTTCGCTTGAAGACCTGATCGCCCGATTCTCGACGTCACAGCGAAGCAACAATCGGCCCGATTGTTCCTATCGTATTTCCCTATGAGGCTGTCAAAGCTACTCGTAATACAACTTGTAAAAATATGTTATTTCGCCGAGGAGTCTGCAAAACGAGTTCGTCCGACCACTTTCCAAGCCTGCACATATATTTGCGTTCACTTCCCCCAACAGTTTCTGTAAAATTCACTTACTTGATGCGTCGCACTGCAGTAATCCACTTCTGTCGCCGTGTCGCTTTCCCAAGATCTCGAAGGGAAGCGGTGAAGTTTGACGCTTGAGTCACCTTCGCGACTGTGGCCGTCTTTCACGTAGTAGTAGCAACGTTTATTTTTTGGGGGGAACTCTAGGAGTAGTCGAGATGTTACAGGAACCCGGTGAGGTCATAGAGACGTGAAGTTGGGACTTACTTTTACGAAAAACGGTTCCAAAAAAGCTCACGCCGATCCGAAATGCAACGTTCGCACGTGGTTTCTGGATGCGCCCGCCCGCAGCCCCCGCAGGCCTGGCCTACCCAGTTTCTTTATTTCGCAGCCGCTAGATGGCGCAACGTGTCGCGCCAAACTGCATTGCAGGTAGAAGAGAAGGCCAGAGCGCTCCGAGTGGTTACGTCACAATGGCGGAGGAAGGAAGTCCATAGCGCAACTACGTGAGAAAATTTTGGGGCACCGACCGCATCGACGTGAAAAAAACGCGACGACGCGGGGTGTTCGGGAGCGTTTATCTGACATTAATATATGTTTTAAAAGCGCAGTATTGTACAATTTATTATATATATAATATAAACATAATATACAACGCGCTATCAAGGTTGAAAGTACGAATTTTTTTATTTATGATTATCCCCGTAACCGCGGGACTACGTGCAATCGGTGCAATCCCGCAGATCCTCACACTTTTCGAATGAACCGGTCCGCTGCGACGTTTTCTTCCCTCGTACGGGCTCCGATTCTGGTAAATTTACGTTGTGTGTGAGCTGCTGACTGTCTAAAAAGGAACCCTGAGACTTTGAGAAGGGAAGGGAACCGAAAAAAATCCAGTCATCGCTGCAGGGAGCGCACGCGAGCAAGAGATGGGTCGACGACGTTGAGCTGGTTAAGCCTCCCACACTGCTGCCGCTCGCTGCTCGTGTGTGTGTGTGTGTGGTTCTTTTGATCCTTCCTGTGGTTTCTTGATCGTCACCGCAGTCTCGGGTAGTTTTTTTGTGTTCGCTTGATACTACGGCATTTACGTGGATTCGCGGAACAAGTCCTGCTACGGTTTGAGTGACATATGTGGCAACCAGCCAACGGTAACACTGGTCGATTATCGATAGACCTAAAGTTCGTGTTCAAATGTTTTCGCCACGGATATTGTGGGACGTATGGATACGATCGACAAGTGAGTAACAACTTATTTACGGGCTTTCTTGGTTATGTGGGACGCGAGTAAAGTGCTGCAGTCGGGTTGTTTTTTCGTTTTGGTTTTTCGTGACAGAATGGCATCTTGTTCGTCGTTATCCGTGTGCGGTTGCGTCGACATTTGTAAATACTGTAAAACCCTTTAATTTCGCGGCCCCTATTTTTCGCGAATCGGTCACAAAGGACAGAATCGCGGCCACTAAATTTCGCGAATTCCAGATGCCTGCATTGAAATTCTTAAAGATCGAAATTTTCGCGTGCCCTTAAATTTCGCGAATTTTTCAATTCGCGAAATTCGCGAAAATGAAGGGCTCGCGAACATTAAGAGTTTTACAGTATGCGTGGTAATATTCTAGTTTTCACTGGAAGGTGAATAACAGGTTTGTGTGATTATACAAAGTGTGTTGTTTGTGCTTATGTGTTTATTTATACTAATGTTATTTTATTGCCTTTACCGCTTTTATACTAGAATCTTAACTGTATTTAAGGTATTAGTATTATTGTATACAAAATCTGATATTTTGTTCTAAGGCAGCTCGAGCCCATAGGGAGAAGTAAATAAGTTGACTGTAAATAGTAAGCTTAGTACCCCTGCCACACGGAAAAGTTAATATATTTTCATTAAATGATATGGGACTTAATCAGATCGAGGTCTTCAGTGATTATATGAACGTCGCAAGCTGATTTGTCGACCCCATATTGTCATTCGATCGAAATTACATTACTTTTGCCGTGTGGCCGGAGTATGATGCAAGAATTCAGTGACTGCACGCGATAACATCGCTTACATGATCGTAAGTGACACTTGTCTAGCCGTGTCCGCGTTGACTATGTCTACCTGATTTTTAACTGTGATTTGTTTTGCTGTGTCCAATCACTGCGTGTCTCGCCATTTTGTCGAAGTATTTCTGTGTAAAATATGCATTCCTACAGCAATTATTGCGTGGCTCAATGTTTTCTCTTATACGCCTACCCCGTACCATTTCATCCCGATTATTTAGCGGTGTAATATTTTGCCCGTGTAATAAAATGTTTTCGAGACCCGTTGCTATGTGCAGCTTTCATTTTAGCTAACAAGACAGGTGTATGTGACTAAAAGCGCGTTACGACGGTCGATCCACGCGCGTTGCCTTCGCTTCGCCGCGCGCCCCCGATGGCCTTCCTTCGCGACGTCACGAGGAGAGCGCTACGGCCTTGTTTTCTAGGAGGTGTTGCACGACGGAGGAACTTTTGCTCCCCTGCTTTAGGGACGAAAGTTCCTCCATTTCTGAAGGAACATATGTGTCAAGAGCGTTCCTCCCTTTAGGGAGGACTATACTGACCCTTTTTTCTAGGAGTGTACGGTTCACGTCGGCGGGTGCCCGGGAAGCCTGGAAATCATGGCGGCGGCATGGCCGCTGGCGGCCTATAACTGTTGTGCGTTAGGTCAGCCCGTCGCTGTACAAACTGCAGCCTTTGCATTGATGACTAGCGGGTGTTGGAATCCAGTGGTAAATGCGGTAAACACGGTAAACACTTTGAAGCTGCGGAAACGGTTAATGCAAAGCAAACATAGTTTATTAACTCGTCCATTTCGAATATCGGCCGGTTTGATTATATGGCACTTCGGTGTCGCGCTTGTAGCGCGGAAGATAAAAGGCGCGTGCGGGGTGCTGACATTGTTCGAACCTGGCCAGTCTTTCCAGTCGCAGGAAGACTTTTGAGTTATACGCCGTTTTGACTTGGTCTGGGGCGGGCTTTGTGCGTACCTTGCTGCGTTCATCCAAGGGCTCGTTGCATGGATTGAGAATAGAAGAGTTGCGAGACGCGTAGATGAGGTTCCTCCAATGCTCGACTCTTGCCGACCTTGACAGTCGCAAGAAGACTTTTCAGTCATGCGGTGTTGTGGCTTGGCCGGGGGAGAACTTGAATGTGCATCAATGCGTTGATTGCAACTTTCGAGCTAGTGCAGGGCCGGGACTCACAGTGGTTACTCCACTACACTTCGGTGCGTACCCCCGTTGCACGCTCATCGCTCTTGTTTGGAGAATATCCCCGATCAGTGACGCGGCAACCTCTGGTACACGGCCAGACGTTGTGGACAAAGCCTTGTAAGAATTACGTCCAACCGACTTGCTGGGCGCATCATCCGGCATATCAAAACGCTGTCCCCTTGTGCTAGCCTCAACGGCCGGTACCGCTGGACACGGGCCTCTCGGGGTGGTGGTTACGCAACCCGATGACGGCATGCTGCGTAGCGTAGTCGTGGCTTGCTTGTGGCGTAAGAGTCGCGAACAATGTCTACGTGAATGTGCGTAATGTTAATTGGTACTGTTGGAGGCAGGTTTTGTTCGTTTGGTTATTGTGTATCGTACCTCGCGAACGGTGCAGGATTTGTAGCTGCTTGTGACGTGCAGACGGTAATCTGTTGTGTTGATGTTTTGTGTTTTCATCAAAAGTGATTTTAGCTGTGAGGAAAGTGAATTCTGTTGTCGGAGAAGCGATTCTCTAGCGCTCTCGTAGATTATGTAACATTTTAGTAGAGAGCGATTGGGTTGTTTTGTATAAGAACAATGGTTGTCTAATAACTAAACATTTCGATAATAGTTTAGTGTTGTTGCATGCTTTCTGACTTGATGATTAGGTTTATTTTTGGGTACGTCTTTTGAACATGTAGCGTGACGACCTTGATGAGTGTACGCCTAATAGTTTCAGAACGATGAGCTTCGTTTGTATCTTGTGGCATGCCCACTGAGCTGAAGATTTGGTTTCGTCACGCTGTGCGATATTCAGTGCCGCGATTTGTTAGTGTTTGTTTTTCTGTCTGGAACACTGGGGTGGAAGGGACTTTCAATTTTGGTGTATTGAGTGCGACTTAGTGACCGTGCGCGTTGTGAGCGGTGGTACGGTACGCTACATTGACCGGGAAGCTCGACCAGGTAGCGGTACGCTACCTGGTCGAGCTTCCCGGTTAATGAACGGTCCCCGTGGGCTTGCCTCGTTTGGCACCCTCGCCGCGATCATTAAAGGGCAACTCCGCTCAATTCCGAAAAATTTAGGCTTACATGTGATTCCATTTCACAAAGTACTACTCAACAGCTCTACGTCTTCGGATTCGCGAAATGTTGAATATTATTTGTGTAATCTTAATTTAAACATCAGCCGATACCGAAACCGAAACTTCGGTTGCGTCAGGCAACATTGGTCCCGTGTCCTCAGAGTCATGGCCACGTCACGTCGAACCACGTGGTCTTGTGACGTTCGCAGGCGCGAGGTACAGGACACGCGACGCGGGCAGGTCGCTTCGCATGGCGTGGACGGTGATGGCCCGGGGGAGAGGGGAAGGGGAGAACACGAAAGAGGAGAGGGGGGAGCGGAGAAACCGGACTTGCGATAAACGCGCAGGGCAGCGCAAACTAGCGCATCCGCGTTACGGTGATCACGTGGACGCCGTAGAGCCAACACCGGGAGGAGAAACTCATGACGTCATCGTTCAATTTCGCTCCGAGAAGTAAAAACAACCAAAACGTGAGAATGACGTAGTCATGCCTTTGGCGTAGTGGTTCAACGTTGGCCGCTCCAACCCCGTCGCATTGACTGCGCTGACGATTGCGCCTCACGTCGCACGCTAGAGTTGGCAGATTTCGGCGACTTGGCTCGTTTGAAAGTTTGCTGGCCAGTTTATTAAATATATAGACGGAATTAGATCGTAATATTTGACATGGGGTCTTCCTATATGATACTGAAGAGGGCTGCATAGTTTTCTAAATATCAAAAATGAAGCGGAGTTGCCCTTTAAGGATGATCGCACTTATCGGCGACACTCAGCTGGGCTCCCGTGCTGTATTTGGGTCATCTGCGCCACCTCCACTTCTGACCCTCATGACCCCGGGCCTCGGTTTGAGGGGGGCATGGTGTGGGGTCTTGCAAAGGGTCTTGTCAGCCCCCTCTCGTTGACAACCGGACGCCGGCGCCTGAGGACTCATTTTCGGATGCCGCCGTGGCGAAGGTGGCGCCTTTGAAGCTTGGTGCCCGAGTACCTCCTCCGTCGGGACCCATCTTGAAGACGTTGGCGGTATCGGCGATGGATATCCTAGGACCCCCTCCCGGACGGCGTCGGCGCCCGAGGCCCTGCACGTGCTGCGGCAGAAACAGACGGGGAGCTCGAGCGAGAGACCGCCCACGATGGGAGACGGGGGGGCTCCCGCCTGTCTGGTGCGCGGCAAACGAGGACGGCGGACGACGGGAGATGCGAAGTGGGGGACTCTTGCGCGGGGAACGGGCCACGACGGACGTTCGCGGTGGTGGCGGCTGTGACGTCGGCTCGGGCGACGGCCCGGTGACATGGTCCGGACCTAGACCCCGGATCCGACCCTCGATGTCGACATTCCCAGGACGCGGTGTGGACTAGCACCACAGGGACGATCGGCATGCAGGAAACAGTGGCGGCGCACCCCTTCCAGGCTTCTTCGATCACCTCTCCCGATCCCGAAACCCCACAGCAGAATGTGAGTGGAATAAACCCGTTCTGCCGAGAGCTATGCGTTGCTGTGTCACGTACATCCGGAGACAGGTGCCCGGGGAATCGCACGAGAACCCTACAATGTTTAGTATATATTTCTTTTCCATTAAAAATAATATTTGACCACGAGGTACTCCAGTCACCCCACTCAACAGTGCCACCATGTTTAGAAAGGTAAATGATGTCGTTAGTCTTCCTTATCTGCAAGAGTGCAGGGGGTTTGTTTAGCTGCTGCGTGCTGGAGCAGGAGAAAGAGCAAATCCTGGCCAAAGCTCTAATCTTTACTTTAAACTTGGCGTTACATTAAATAAGCTATAATCATGCAGGCCAAAATTAATAATTTGTAGTCATAGTGCCGTTAAAAAAATACAGGTGAGCACTCATTCCCAGTTACTCTTATTGCAATTTTCTTCTCACCAGCTTGCAGTTGTAGCTCTTCTTGTGCACTAGAGTTTTCTGTAGTTTCCACACCAACATCTGAAATCAATATAGGAATGAGGAAGATTATTTGGTGCCTGTAAGCAATGAGGTAAAATTATGAGTAATATCTTTAATTTATTGCTTACATTCGGCTGGTTTCTTTTCCTGGGCTTCTTTGTGGAATGCTCCGTATCAGCTGGGACTGCCGCTGCACCTGTGAAAAATTATTGAGCAATGTCTGACGCATATTGTATGATACAAGATTACATATTACAATATAATCGAGCATTGATTGCCAATTCATCAAACTAAGTTGCTTCTCACCAGAGCGGGGACGCTTTTCTTCATCTGCCTGGGAAGATTTCGTTGATGATTGTGCAAGAACATATGGAATAAATATTGGAATGAGGAACATCAATTGTGACTTCCATAAGCATATAGACGGAATTATAAATATTAGAAACGTGTTTATGATAGGGTCTTTCTGCTATGCTTCATCCTCACAGCTGGCGCAGCAGTGAAGATGGGACTGTCTCCTTTGAGTTGCAGGACCATATGTGAATTATATCGACAGTGATGGAAGTGCTGCGCCATTTGCGCCAAATTGCGCCTTGGGCGAAAGTCTGCTACATCTTGCGCCAAAGTGCCATTTTGGTTAAGAATTGCGCCACACCTGCGCCGAGATGGGCAAAAAAAAATTGATATATTTTTTTATTGGTTGATTTTAATATTCAAAAAAGTAGGAAGAAAGAAAAATGGTAGAAATACGTATTTCACAGCGTCTCTACTCAGAGTATACGGTGTTTCAAATAAGGTCAGAGCACAGTTGAAAGCTCGAACATATACAACACGAACTCACAGTAAAAGCGCAAGTCACGTGACATTCGCTGCATTTGATTGGTTTTATCGATGAAAGAACACGTACAGTAAGATGGTCGGATGCCTCGATGTCGCTCTTTGACGTTGTTTGGTTAATCCTATTGGCTCATAGCGTCGGCTGCGCTTTAAATTAAGGTGAAACGAAGTTTTAAAATTACTCGACCACCGCGTTGGCCGGTCGATGCGCTGACGGCTTGATCACCGACATCCTCTAAAATTTCAGACGATGTCGGCGATGTCAGGCGCCAAAAGTCGCGACAAAACATTGCAAAATACACAGTAGGATGGCGGCTACTGCCATAAGACAGAACCAGGCTCCTGTACTCCTGGTGAGATCAGTTATTATGTTTGCCGTATGCCTCCATGGCGCCTCTCACCAGCCCACGTGCGTCGAGCTTCACCGCCTTGCGCCTGAGTGTTCGGAGTAGCTGCTGGCATGGGTGAGCGTCTGGTTTAGCACGATATGCATGTAAATTATGCTCAGTACTATTGCAGGTCCACATTCTTTTATCTCAATTATATGATCTTGCTTGCAAATTCTGCGTCGAAAAAGAAAAAAAGAAAACACGGTGCTTTGTTTGAATGAATGTAAGCGCAAGAGTATAGGTTTTCATAATATTTGTGGGTGGCTGTTTCTTTTTTTTTCAGTTTATAATATTCAAGTTTTGTGTTTGGTAAGGATAAAATTAGGAGGCGCATTTCTACTGATAGACGTGTTAGCGATTATGTTGTTTTTTGGTGGCATTTTACAGAAACAATACATGCAGGCTAATTAAACTACCGGGTGTAAAAGTGGGAGGGGAGAGAGGCTTTATCCTAACTGAAGTGTGAGTAATTTCTCATCAATTTGATTAGTACCCATTGTAAATTAAACCTACTCTGAACAGAGCCTTATTTCTAAAAAGAAAGCTCCGTGTACCTTTTGTGCCCTTTTGGTTCTTATTACAAAATGTAATAAGTAATATGCTCCAGTATCAAAGACAAACCCTCAGTAATTATCAAATACAAACTCATTTAGCGATGCAATCAATTTTGTTTTAAATTTTCAAGTGATATGCTACAAGACGTTGGCATCTGCTCCAAAAGCATCAGTGACTGCTCCAAACAAATATTTTACCTGCTACAGAACCTGCTCCAAAGGCTCAAATGCCGCTTCCATCACTGTATCGAGTAACATGTGTGATCAATATTTCACAATTCACAATCACTTCATGAAGTAAAATTGAGCAACTATCGCCAATTAATGGGATATGCAATTCCGTTGGGAAAAGCAGTGTTAAAATCTTCCAAAAATATGTCCAGGGATTGCAGTGTTTTGATGACCGTAGTTCATTCTTTTTAATGCAATGCACTCTCAGATGACTGGCTATCTTTCTGTCACCACGATAAGTGAATCGCACTTCAATGCTCCAGTAGTGCCCGATGAACTGAAGAGGGTTAGTTGTAGACGAGTTCGCTGTTTACCCATAAAACTGGACCTGTTTTGATCAATAGAAACTGCTCCACATATTATGTCAAGTACTGCGACCCTCTAGTAAATTTATTATCGCTTTATAAATAACCCTTATGAGCTTTGATTACCTAACTATAAATCTATGTCAAAACATATGTGATAATCGGTTGTTTATGGTCGTTCTTACTAATATTCTGAGTGTTAATGATACGTCTTGTCCGTTACAAATTCTTGAGCTCGCCATCATAGATGTCTTCTTCGCAATATTTGGCAATCGACGTACTTAGATTGTAGCATAGTGCAGAGCAACTTCATGGATTAACATAGAATTATCATTGAGCGTAATATTGATC